>PVJH01002621.1:0-163300 GCA_004026705.1 Nesogale talazaci | reverse complement strand
CAATTCATTTTCTATTTGTACATTCTAGAATTCTTCTTTAGTGAAGGTGCTGACAATAAATAAAAGTTGGCCCTTTTGTTTGAAGTCTTTATAATTTTGAAAGAATAGCTCCCATCTCTCTCAGAATTCTTGGAATTTTGGGCAGTCAAGGTAAACCTGGAGCAACATGAGGCATATATCGTATATCACATAGAACAGCGGTTCACAACCTGTGGGTTGCAACCCCTTTGGGGATTGAATGACCCTTTCACAGAGGTCACCCAATTCATAACAGTAGCAAAAGGACAATTATGAAATAGCGATGAAAATAAGTTTACTCTTGGGGGTTCACCATACAATAGGAACTGTTAAAGGGTCACAGCCATAGGAAGGTTGAGTAGCACTCCCATAGAAGATAGCCTCAGGTATTAGGGGTGTAATCAACCCCCACTAGAATATGTCTGTTCATCTATGAGTTTTTTAGGTTGTACTTGGAAGCATGGAAGCATTTAGAATACAGTTTCCATAAATCAACATGCATTGTAGGTATCATATAGGCCTCCATCAGGATTTTCTTATTTCATTTCTTAAATGACTTATGTCTTTTGAAAGCCATTTTGGGTAATTTTATGATTCACCCAACCACCCCCCCACCCGCCAAGAGAAAAAAAATTAAAACTACAAAGAACATTCAATCCATAATTTTGCTGTTAAAGATATGGGAGCCAAATGTTGAAACCTGAAAATAATAATATTCAAATGTAAAGTTTGTAAAACTTATATAATTATCTTAAAATATTTCAAGAAAGGGGATCTAATATAGAACTTTGTATAGTTCTTGCTATTAGAACAGATTCTAAACTCTTAAATGTTACTTATGGATTAAAAAATACCATGTTTTTTGGACCATAAGATGCACTTTTTGCCCCCAAAGTGTGTGTGTGTGGGGGAATAAAGGTGCATCTTATGGTCTGAAGGTGTGGTAGGTACCTCAGGACATTTTAGTATGCTGCTACTATTTGGTTCAGAATTTTTTCCTGTTTTCCTGCTCTAAAAACTGGGTACGACTTATGGCCAAGTGCATCCTATGGACCGAAAATACCGTACATTCTTGGTAATTTTGATGCAAATTTGTTTCTCTTTCTGGAGAAAGATTCAAATTTCTAACCATAATATAGGGCTAGAGAAACACGCCCAGTGACACTCAACTATGTATAAGAAAGGGATTTATATCAAGAAAGCATCTCTACCCAGTCACTCAAGTCCCTAAGTCTGATGCTAGTCCCTATGTCCCTCCTCAGTGCCGGTGCCTCAGCATAGTGAACTGCGACAGGAGGATCACAGAGTGGTGGGCCAGAGTCATGGGGGTGGGTGTGGGGGGCAAAGTTATGGAAACATGGTGGGATGCTGACAGCTCTCGGGGCTAGCAGCAGAGTCCCAGTCAGCAGGAAGGTGGTGGAGCAGCAAGAGCATGAATTTCCCAGGATCTCCCTTATAAGAAGGCCACACTCCCAAGAAGGCCTATCCAGGCAGTGATCTCATGGACAGGTGGGATGTCACCCCTACACTTTCATAAAATTTCAAGTCGACATAAAACTGTTTATCACAAGGGCTCTAAGAGTCCAGATGGATCTTTTGTGCTTTTCACCCACATTCATGAGGGAACAATTGTAGGATGTTTCCTTGGCCAGGACTACTCTGGAACGCTGGCTGGGAGACATAGTTCCTGCTCCAGAAAGTGTATCAATTGAACTATGAAAGGAGACAAGGAGAAAATTGTGGCTGGAAATTTTGAAAAGATGAAGGAGAAATCAATTCTCAAGTAATTAAGGAGTTAGAGGACACCAATCTCCTATTAAGGATGATGGTATGATCTGGGAACAGATAAGGGTGATCGCTCAACAATATATAAACATAATGTCGGGCTGAGCCCCGGTGGCGTAGTGGTTGTGCGCGGGACTGCGGCCCACTGGGATGGGACTGGGCCAAATCCAGTAGTGGGGCTGGACCTCCTACTCCCACCACCGGAGAGCAGTGATGCCCAAAAAACAAAACAAACAAAAAAACAAATAAACATAATGTCATTCAGTAATGTGTGAAGGTGGTGGAGATATCAAGTATTTTGTTGCATATTTATTCAGCACATTGAAAAAGGAAAAAAAGACAAATAAAATTTGACTGGATGTGATAAATACCAGTTGTTGCTAAATTTGGGCCTAGAAGAGGAGATTATCTTATAGTGGAATAGCAGGAATGTTTACATGTACAAAATTTGGAGATTTTACTTACATGAACTGCGATACAGATTATGCTCAAAGGGTGATGGAAATCCTTTGTGGCCTATTGAAATTGATACTTTGGATGTCAGGGATTAGTATGTAGATTTCACTAACAATGAGGACCTGGGAGCAAATAAAATAAAATCCCTTCTTTTCTCCCCTCTCGTCTTCATGTAGTCCTCAAATGTTTGTGAGTTTTACTACATATGGGATATTTTCAATTCAGCATCTAATGAAAAGATCTTGACAACTAGAAGAACATTTTCAGATAACTAGATGAACATTGCTTATTAAATATTCCTTTCATATTTAATGTAGATCCTCATAAGTTAGGGTTCTGAATTCCAACTGTTATTGTTTCTCTTTAGTATCGAAACATGAATCGAGTAATTTCTTTGTTTCTCTGATATAGTAGAAACCCATGATTTTCTGTATGAAATGCGAAGATGAGACAGTATGAAATTTTAGCAGGAAATGTCCTTGCTAGATTCTCACACTGATAATCTCTGACAATGTTTTTTAACTTTTCTCTAACCTTTTTAGTACCTTATTTCTTTAGAGCAGTGGTTCTCAACCTCCTTAGGCTGCAATCCTTTCATACAGTTCCTCATGTTCTGGTGACCCTCCCCCAACCATAAAATTATTTTCGTTGCTACTTCATAACTGTAATTTTGGTACTGTTAAGAATTGCCTGATCTCTGTGAAAGGGTCGTTTGACCCCCAATGGGGTTACGGTCCATCAGTTGAGAACCGCTGCTCTTGTGCCAACTCAGGATGACTTTTAGTCCGCATTTTACTGACTTGATTGGCTGCTTGACTTCCAATTAGTTCCAGTAGACTTTCCCTCTGATATCTTTTAGGGCCAGAATCAACTTTAGTTGCAGCTGCTTCAGGAAATCTTTTTCAGCCATGAAACTTGGTTCTACAGTCTTCCCTTCCACAGTGGTTTCCCATCCAAATTTTCTCAGCTGGTCTTGTTAAAATGTTGATTGTTGAAACTCACCCCAAACTTTTATCCTGCAGATCTGAGATAGGGCCTCACATTTTGTTGTTCTAGCAGTTTCCCAGGTGGTATTGATGAAACTGATCTCAAAATTCCCCTTTGATAAATACCAACTTAAAGCTCTGTGAAGGCATAGATTAGTTGTAGGTGTGTATGGTGTGTCAGCTGTGCCAAACTGTCAGATGCAAGCATCGTTCTCAGGATTCTCTGGTGTTTAAAATATGAGTCTCCTTCAGGCTCAGTAGCCTCTTGATGTTTGTCAACACTCTGGGGATAAAAATGCTAACTCTTATTGATTCATTTAGGAATGAATATCTGAGAGGACTTCTTTGGAAGAAAATTTAGATATTTTCTGACCCCCAATATTATCCATGCTATTAAGTCCTGATTCATGCTGACATCATGTGTGTCAGAGTAGAACTCTCCTCCACAGAACAGGTCGTGACTGATTGTGCTCTAATAAGTCACAGGGGTTGGCATGTGCAGTGGATTATTGAATGTGCCCTTCTTCTCAAAGTCTTTGGAACGCCCATGAACAACCTGTTCCTGAGGAGTCCTAGTGAGAAAATGGGGAGGACACTGAGAAGATTCAACTGTGAGCAATTGTTAAGAGCATTCATTGTGCTCGCCATCCTGCAGGGCATACCATGCGTCTGCTGAGAAGAAGGGGGCGTGATCTCGTTACCAGCAAGAGCTCAGAGTGCAGCGTGTCCTCCGGACTCCAAGACCTCTGCACGGTGAACTTCCTTAATCTAGAAAGGAGCTGGGAAGCCAGAGGGGTACCAAGAGTAGCCGCAGAAACAGAGACAGGTAGCAGAGCATGAATGAAGCAGAACCCTTGCTTTCCCAGCTCACAGAACAAGTAGAGCGCTTTGGGGCAGGAAACTGGCTTGTGGGAGTGGTGTACCTCTGGGCACTTAATTGGGGGAATTTGGTTCACAGACTCACAGAACTGGTGCTACCTGCCTTGGGGTGAAGCTCACAGAGGATTGAACAATTGTTTGCAGCCCTCACTGAACATCTACATCTTGAACCTTTCTCACTTGCATTGCATCCTGTTACCTGCTTCAATCCTTTAATCATACGTGCCGGATGTTCTGTGTGGCCATTGTATTGAATTATTTAGCTCAGTAGCTGAGAAAGTATAGAGTGTTGCATATGAGCGAATGGGATCATAAAAGTGATGGATAACAATTCAAAGACTGGGAATTCCAGAATATTTTGTTGTGTTGCTATGGACCTGTATATAGACCAGGAGGCAGTCTTCTGAACATAACAAGAGGATACTCCCCAGTGTAAAACCAGGAAAGATATATGTACCTTCATCAGACTTATTCAATTTGTCACCTGAGCAAATAATTGGAGACGATGACTATGTAAAGAAGAACACAGCATCATCTACAATCTGCGCTATACAGATGACACAACCTTGTTTGCTGAATGCTAAGAGGACTAAAGGGGCATTGAGGAGACTACAACTCAAGTTGAAGGAAATAAAAGCCCTCAGGACTAGACTAGGAAACACATCCATAATAAACAGGGAAAAGACTGAAGTTGTGCAGGATTGAATTTTACAAAGATCCATAGTCAGTTCCCATGGAAGTAGCATCCAAGAAATCAAATGACACATTTAATTGGGTAAATTTACAGCAAAAAAAATTTTTAATGCTTTGGAATGATGGTTTGGGGGAGAATACTGAATAAGCTGATGGTCTACCAAAAGGACAAACACATCTTCCTTGGAAGAAATAAGCAGAAGGCTTCTAGAAGCCGGGGTCATGAGACTTTGCCTCATGAACTTTGGATGTGTTATTAGGAGGGACCAGTTCCTGGAGAATAACACCCCGTGAAGAAAAATGAAGGTTTCCATGAAAAGAACCACAGTGAGACTGATGCAGTGCCTGTTGCAATGGGAACCCCTAGAGCAATGGGGGTTATGAGATGGCTGAAAGCTGGGTGGTGTCTCAGTCTGTTATTCCATTGGGTTACTCACAAGTCACACTGATTGATGGGCTTTGAACAACAACATGGGAACACAGTGATTAATCCATGGGCTGCTATTAGAAAGGTCAGCGGTTCAAATCCACCAGCTATTCTGGGGAGGAAGATGTGGCAGTTTGTTTTGTAAAGATGTACAACCATAGCAATCTCATAGGGCAAGTCTGTGTGCTATAGGGTCAGTATAAGTCCATACTGACTTCATGGCAGGGCATTGGTTTTGATTTAGGGGATTTTTTTCTTCCCCTAATAGATGTGGTAATAAAAGCACAAAGTCCAGAAATATGACTGTTGAAATGGGAGAGTCCTCAATGTCACCCTAATACTCTGCTTTCTACCCATGGTACCAATTTGATTATTAGTCTATTAAACCTCATTTCATTTTTTAAATTTAGGACATGAATTATATGATTCTTGAAAACTTTTTTGTTTCATATTATTTGACTTTGTCTTTATCTTGAATACTACAGTGTCATTTATAATTCAGCTGGTCAATAAATACTAATTGCAGTCCAACATATGTAACTAGGCCTGCCATTACTCTTTCTGCAATGGCTGTTGCTGTTGATCAATTTCAGAGTTTTAGCACTTTCTGACATAGTGGTAAACAATGACCTCTTCCTCCCCCATTTCCCCTTCACCCAACTTCCTCTGGCAACTCCCCAAGTTAAATTTATATACTTCCCTAAAGTTTAAACAACACTGGAGAAATACTCTCTAGTGACACATGATAGACATAATTAATCTTGACCCTGCTGCCTGACACAGTATTTGGTGACATGGTAGTTAGGAGTTGGACTGCAAACTACAAGGTCCATCGTTCCGAACCACCAGCCTGTCCTCGGGAGAAAGAGTGGGCTTTCTATTCCCATAAAGAGTCAGAAACTCACCAGGGCAGTTCTACCCAGTCCTGCAGGGTCCCTGTGAGTTTGGCATCGACTCTATGGCAATGGGCTTAGTTTGGGTTAACTTGGGAAAAGCCCCTGTAAGCATCACCTTACCTTTGTGCCAGAGTTCTACAGGGAGGATGCTACACAGATACGCAATTTTAATACTTCAAGTTCAATTTACTTCTTTTGTTTATTGATATAATATTATAAGCAAGTAACTACTGCTGGTAAAAAAATGTCTCAAAGAAAGTAAAAATCATATTAGCTCCTCTAACATTTACTTCACTGAGTTCCCAGCCCTGAGTTCAACCTGCAGCACTATTTCTTAGGGTTGGTTAGCTCAGACAAGTGATTCAGTCTTACTTCTTGCTTCATGTGTGGTATGTGAGCATCAATGCTCCCATATGGATTCAGGAAATGGGTAGTTAGTGCTGCCTGCCTTCAAGATGATTCAAACTCATAATGCACCACAAAGGGACAGGCTGCCTAGTCCTGCAATGTTCTAAAGTTGTCAACACAGGTAAGTCCATCAGTGCCTTTATTGTGTCATTCTATCTCCACCAGGGTCTCTCTCACTCTCACTACATTCTTTCCCCAACAACCTGGTGTCTCCCCAACATCGGTTCCTCCTTAGCATGTGCAGAATCCAGTCAGTCCAAAAACATTGTCTTATGACCCACAAGGTACTAATGGACTAATTTTTAGAAGTAGATTGTCAGGTCTTTCCACCTAATCTATCTTAATCTGGAAGTTTTACTGATACATGTACACTATTGGTGACCCTCCTGGTATTAGAAATGACCATGGCATAGATTCCAGCATTTTATAGCAGCAAGTAAGCCATCATAGTACAATAAATGAAAAGTGGTAGGTTGTATGGATTACAGGAGATATATATTGTGTACTTTAATGGATAGATGCTCAGCTATTATAGCCTATGAAATACCATTGATCATATATGCATCACCCTGTGTGGGGACACCATCAAAAGAGAATTTTTTTCCCTCATCTATTCAAATTTTGCATCATTTGCTTTCATATGCTCTTTTCAGATTTGGAGAACATTTCTTTTTTAAAAAATCATTTTACTGGGGTCTTATACAATTCAGCACAATCCATACTACATCCATTATGTCAGGCACATTTGTAGATCTCTTGCCATCACCATTCTCAAAAAAAATTCTTTCTACTTGAGCCCTTGGTATCAGCTCCTCATTTCCCCCCTCATTATCCCACCCCACCCCTCCCTCCCTCATGAACCCTGACAATTTATAAATTATTAGTGTTGTCTAAGGAACCCACATTGTCTAATGTACAGTTGGGATTCTGAGTGAAAGAGGCACCTTCTGGCTCTAAGGGTGCACTGTGGAGTGAGATAGCTCTCAGGAGCATGTGCTTTGTTGATGGGCTAATTTAAATTGGGCTGTCAGTGAAGGCCACTCTTAGATAACATTTAAACAATGTCAATAAATCATCCATCATTAAAAGTAATTTTAAATACCTCCCTTTTCTCTTACTTTAATCATTCTACTGGGGGTTCATATAGCTCTTAATCACAATCCATCCTTCCATCAATTGTGTCCGGAACATTGGCACATTTGTTGCCATCATCATTTTCAAAACATTTGCTTTCTACTTGAGCCCTTGGTATCAGCCCTTCATTTTCCCCCTCGCTCCCCCCATTAACCCTTAATAATTATAAACTATTATTTTTGTCATGTCACACTGTATGACATCTTGGAGAACATTTCTGTCACAGAAATTTCCATTAATAACTTAATCAACTAATATTTTAAGTAGCCATGGTTGGCACTACACAATACAATGCAATACAAAGCTGTAAAGTATGATGAACAGAGCAAAGTGCATCATAGAAATGCTCACTTCACTGCTATCTTATGTGTGACCTTGGCCAAGTCTGAATTTCTCTGAGTTTGGTTTTCTCAGCTGTTTCTTTGAAAGCATGGTACTAATCATATCTGCTACAGAAATCCTTGTGATACTCACATTGGTAAATGTTTTGATAAAGTAAAATGTTATCATCTCGTAGTAGTCTTCACATCGTTATTGTATGATTTTATAGTGTCAGTCTTCCTTTTGACAAATAGCCATACAAATATACTGGAGGTGGGTAGGAATGAATAAAATGAAGCACTGGAAATTCACCCTCTAGGGTGCTTGCCTTCTTTCTTCATTTGACAAATGTCATCATTGTAGATAGAAGGTAGTTCAGAGAGGGCAAAGGGGAATCTAATTCGGTTTACTCTTTCTCTTTCCAGCTCAGTGCACAAAAGGAATCTTTCTCTCCCTGCCCCCCCCCCCACTTTCAGCAGACTTGCTAATATAATGCATTGCTTTGGGAACATTGCTTATTATGTGATCAGAAAAGCAGCATCCAAAGGACAGCATTGGTATTAACATGCTCCTGTTGATCTATGTCAAATAAGTATGTTATGCTAATAGACCACACATAACATTTTTCAGCTGTTTCAGATGCCAATAAATGTATAATTGGCTGTGGCATAGGCCTGTTTTCCTTACAGAAATCAATTTTCTCATATTCAGCCCATTTGCTTTGGTCTACAGTGTTCCAACACCCCCGATAAAGCTCACTTTGAACTCTCGTACCCATTTTCCCTTTCTTATCTGGCTTCATAGCTTTTCATTTGCCTTGGGAATCTCATAAGTTTCACATGGTAGTTAACTCCCGTGTTTCATCCTGTCCCACACAGCTCTGAGGGGTCGAGCTTAGACATGCGTTGGGTGCACCAAGGCAAACGTACTACCTCGGAGCCGATTCCAACCCATAACAACCCTGCATGACAGAAGGCATGACAGAACTGCCTCTGGGTGTTTCCTGAGACATGCTTGGGAAAGCCAGTAGTTATTCCGACAGTCATGTCTGATTTCTTAACAGAAAAGTTGTGATCAATATAAAATATTTTAGCCACACCTTTTCACGTAGAGACAATTGAGGCTTTTTATTTTATAGATGAGAGTGGAAGGGGTGTCGTTGAACGGAGCACAGTTGTGTGTCGTCCTATAAGGAAGCATTTTGGAAAGATGCTCTGCACTATTAATAGGATCCAGAGGCTTAAGGAGTCATTCCCACAATACACTATTTAACCTCTTTAATCTTGTTGGCATTGTATTCTTCTACAAGTCCTCCTGAGAAATGTTCTCTTCCTCTGCCCTTTTAGCATACCACATTTATTAGAAAAGAAAACAAAAGTACATATATTTGGATATTTGGAATCTGTTGTGAAAGGATTTTAGCCCTTTCTGAAAAGCAGATGACCCCACATCACAAATAAAAATAAATAATAATTTAAAAAATACAACCTTCACCACCTCAAGGCCATGAGTCAAAGCTCTGAGTGTTTAGGTATTTGCATTCCAGGAAAGGAAAAAGCAAGACAGGGCCCAGATTCGTTGTTCTTTGGTGAAGAAGCTGAAGTGTGTATGCCCCCAAGATGAAAGCAATAAAATAGAGTGAAGATGGAGAAAGGAAGATTTGAGTGTAAATCCTGTTTTATAATTTCAGTTGTTTGATAATTTTGTGCTTGTATTTTCTCATAAGGAAAAATGATTACAGTTCCTGTTGTGAAGATTAAATGCTTAGCACACCAAAGAGTCTAGCATTGAAAGCACTCAGTAATTGGAAGATCTTTCACCTTGATGCCATTAAATGTTTACCCTTGAAGCGATTTATACTTCTTAGACTTAAATTAATTGAAATTTATATGTGCATTGAAGAGGCTAACTAATCCTCAAAAATGATGTACAGTGCTAATGTAAAGAATATATTTATATTGAAATAAGAAAAAAAATGTAAGGGTAGTTTTTCAGATACTAAGTTTGGTGATACATATTTGGATCACTCTTATTAGACCCTAAGTTTCATTATGAATTTTATAGTTAAATGTAAAATATAATAAATTATTCTTTAGTAAATAATATTATGTTAGGCCAGGCCAGTTTGACTTGAGAAACAAATCCAGAGACACTCATACATGAATAAGAAGAGATTTATTTCAAGAATTAGTTATATATCGAGAAAACATCCATCCCAGTTCAACTCAAGCCCATAAGTCTGATACGAGTCTATACATCCCTCTTCAGAACACACAGCCACATGCAATGATACAAAATGAAGGAAGATGGTAGGCCATTGGGTGTCAAATCATGTGCGTCCAATGGTGGGGGAAACTTCACAGGCTCTGGTTGGTCCCAGAGGACTCACCTGTAGGAAGTTGAAGGCAACACGAAATGAGTCATTTCCCAGAGCCCAATCTTATGGGAAGGCCACACTCAGAAGAAGGCACCACCAGGCTGTGATCTGACTGACAGGTTGAATATCACCACCCCAACGCTTATATATATCTTCAAGATGAAATGATGTAACCACCACAAATAGTGATTCATTTTTCATTTCCATTACAATCTGAAAAGTTACTACGGAATATTGATGAGTAATTTAGAAGTCGTAATTAATTAAAGAAATAAGATGCTAACACCATTTGGAATGGCAAAATATGTCTATTACTAAAATGCTTTGAATTTTTAAGTCATTTTTTATAAATCATTTTATTGGGTGCTCATACAACTCCCATCACGATCAATACAAACATCAATTGTATGCATTCCACATTTCCACACCTGTTGCCATCATCACCCCCCAAACATCCTCCCTCCACTTAGGCCCCCAGTACCAGCACCATATATCTCCTCTCTCTCCTTCCCCCTCCCCCATGAACCCTTAATAATTTACGCATTGTTATTACTTTTTCATATTGTACAACGTCCAATGTGTCCCTTCACCCATTTCCCTGCTGTCTGTACTCCAAAAAGGTCATATGGTTCCCCCCTCCCTCCATCCTCCTATTATCACTACTCCCACCACTGGTCCTGAAGGGATCATCTGTCCTGAATCCCCAGTATTTCCAGCTCCAGTGTACCTTCCCTGGTCCAGCTGGATTTGTAAGGTAGAATGGGATCATGAAAGTGAGTGGGAGGAAGCCTTTGGAAACTAGGGAAGAGTTGCATACCTCATTCTTACCATTCTTTGAATCTTTGTAAAATATCTTTTTTTATCAACTCACCACTGTCATTTTAAAAAACTGACTAGAGACAAGGTGAGCAAGTTTGGTTATTTCAATAGATGAAACAATAGCCAATTACTACTTAAGCCAATTACCATGGGCAAAACTCAAGAACCAGTTTTTCAAGCATTTAAAAAGGAAAAGATTGTGCTTACATTTATTATCTCTATTTTTATGCAACCTTTTAAACTTTTTTTAACTTAACTTGTATCTCTGAGATCATTTTAACATTCCAAATCACCATGGATTGGACCACCTATTGGACATTCTTTTATTTTTTTTAAGGAACAAAGCATAACATAAATTTTATTAACATGAAAGACACTATTAACAAAATAAAAATTAGATGACAAGGCAGCACATATAACATGCTGATTTTTTAAAAAAGAAACAGCACATGTAAGCCTATCTGTCTGAATAAAATTCTGTGTACATATAAAATTCTCTGTGTATAAGAAATCATAAACAAATGCTATATATGTGTGTACTAAAGATTTTCTATCGGTAGCACTAGTTTTAACCATCTGCCTAACAGCAACACGACACTTCAATTTTAACTTTTGCTTGTCTACATGTTTAAACTTTCTACAGTGTATAATAACTGAGTTTGAAACAGCAAAATAGTTTTAAGTTGAAATTAACAATCATCATTGATATAAGATGTATAAGGTCTTACACACTTTAAGAGGCCTTAAGAAAGAGAAGAGGTGGCACTCCCAGTAATGCCTAGAGCATTTGTAAGTACTAACCCCCTCCCCTTCCCAACCAGAAAGATGAGCAGCCAACAATGCTGAGAGCTGCTAGACACTCTTGATAGTGGTTCCAACATGTAGGCATGAGAGAGCTAGCATCATATACAGTCTTCTGGAAGGCTGAGCAAAGTCACCCAAAAGGAGGGGACCTTCTACATTTTTTATAACTTGAGAAAAAGCACATAATTGTAACATTATCAAACTGATGTATAACCTCTTTCCTCTTAAAGTGACGAGTGAGTGCAATGGTCTAAATGGGTGCAATCCCATCTCCTTGCCTGTCTAAGCTAATTGGAATGTGTACTCTTAGCCTCTGGAACCTCTGAGAGAAGGGAGACAGATGCCCTTGACCTGACAACGCAGTTTTATTGTGAAGCAACATTGACTCACTGCCATCGAGTTTATTTTTTCCCTCCCCCCCACACCACCCTCTCCCATGAACCTTTGATAATTTATATATTTTTATTATTATTTTGTCATATCTTACACCCTCCAGCATTTCCCTTCACCCCCTTTCATCCATCCCCCAGGGAGGAGGTTATATATGCATCCTTGCAATCCGTTCTCCCTTTCTATCCCACCTTCCCTCCACCCTCCCAATATTGCCCTTCCCACTTCTGGTTCTGAAGGGTCCTTCTGTCTTGGATACTCTGTGTTTCCAGTTTCTATCTGTACCAATGTACCTCCTCCAGTACAGCTGGATTTGTAAAGTGGAATTGGGATCAAGATAGTTTGGGGGGGGGCGGCATTTAAGAACTAGAGGAACATTGGTTCACTGCATCCTGACTGCCTTGTCCCCTCCCCGAGTCTTCTATGAGGGAATGTCTAGTTGCCTGCAGATGGGCTTTGGACCCCCACTCTGCACTCACCCTCATTCACAATGATAAGATTTTTTGTTCTTTGGTGCCTGATAACTGATCCCCTCAACTCCTGATGATCACCCAGGCTGGTGTGTTTCTACCATGTGGACTTTGTTGCTTCTCAGCTTGACGGCCGCTTGTTTATCTTTAAACCTTTAAAGCCCCAGACTCTATATGCCTGTATAGCATGTGGACTTTGTTGCTTCTCAGCTTGATGGCCGCTTGTTTATCTTTAAACCTTTAAAGCCCCAGACTCTATATGCCTAGATAGCCGGGCACCATCAGCTTTATTCACCACATTTGCTTATGCACCTGATTTGTCTGTAACGATTTTGTCTGGACAGGTTGGTCTGCTTCTTCCATATGGACTTTTTTGTTTTTCAGCTAGATGATCATTTATTTATCTTCAAGCTTTTAATACCCCAGATACATATCATCTTTTGATAGCTTGGCACCATAATTCTTTATGGAAGTAGAAAGCCTCATCTTGTTCTTGAGGAATGACTGGTGTTTTTGAACTGTTGACCTTGCAGTTAGCAGCCTCATGTGTAACCACGATGTCACCAGGGCTTTGAAACAACATTACCACCATCAAATCTAAACATGAATCTTCCACACAACAATCATGCATAAGTACGCATTTTTTAAAGTCTTAATGTATTTACCTTACATCAGGATATAGGGTACTTCTGTGTATTTCTCACTGTCCAAGATATCTGTGTACTTCTCTCTGTCCAAGATACCTGTGAATTTTGAGTTCACAAGACATTTATTTTTCTCTTCAATAACATGCATTTGAAAAAACAATAATAATTTATAAAGTATAAGGTATTGAGGTGGGGGGGCAAGGGCGCAGGGGAAAGGATGAGAAGCTGATATCAAGGGCTCAAGTAGAAAAGCAAATCTTTGGAGAATGAGGACAGCAGCAGACATGCGAAGGTGCTTGGCACAATATATGCATTTATGTACTGTGAAAAGCGATGTATGAGCTACCAATAAAATGGTCTTTAAAAAAAAGTAAATAGGCTGAAGCACATTATCAACTGATATGTTCTCTTAAAGTATACTAATAGTGATGGTTAACAATCATTGAACTTTGCCATGTCTCCAATACTCTAACTTATTATCTCATTGAAAATGCAAACCAATATTTTGCAATAAGGCACTGCATTGTTGGACTTTCAGAAGAGAATCAACTTGCACAAAGTCACTGTAAATAATGACATACTTGTGCTCTCCCCTCCAGCACCAATATTTTGATTTTTGCCAGTTACCCTTGGTTCCAGCTCATGGCAGTGGCATCGATACTGGGGGAAGGAGGTGGAGACAGTACCAGGTGACATGGTCAGAGATGTGAAACCCAAATTATTGTCTATAAAATGTTTTTGTGATGTTGAAGCATAAATTTATTATTTTATATAAATATCCCCATTATATTAGTTATATGTTATATTAGTTATAACAAAAGAAAATTATATATATATACCTACATATATACCTATATATATACATATATATATATATATATACCTACAAGGCTAGAACCCTTTGTTAACTTAATTTTGGAACTTTCTGACACGCACTGGTTAGCATTCTTGTTATTCCCCTATTAGAATCAGGCTTTGAGTGACATGATTTCATCAGCATAGGCTACAGACACATGCAGTTGTTTGCTTTGCTGCTGCTGTGCTTATAGGAGGTGATCTGTCTAGTTTCCTGATGATTTAGCCACCAAATTTCAATTAGTATTCATAATTACATCATCTGTTATCATTTACTGTGTTGAGAATGAAGTACTAATTAAAGGAAATGAAGGAGAAAAGTCAATAAAGACTTCTATTCAGTGACTAATAATATTGAAACTAATAATGCTGTAATGCAATGTGAAAATATTTCACAAAGCAATTGTTATTTGTATTCATGTACAATAAGAAATACCACATTAAATAATGTGCAACTATACTTGTTGCAAATGTTCTATGATTTAGATCAATAATCAACGTTGCCACAGATCCTACATAGTCTGGTACAACAAGAGAACCCTGAGACTAAGGCAGGTTGGGGAGTTTTACCATGAGCTTCTTAACTGGTGACACCCACCTTAGGTATGCTATTGACTCTTGGTGATATTGGGTGGAAAGAATGAAACCACTGCCCTCCTCTGTGCCATCTTCAAATTCATTCAAAATCTTCTTTCTAAGAAGACAAATACACACTCTTCCATATACAAAATAATATAATCATACTTTCTCTGGTTTGAAAGCAATTCTAGTGGTCATCTGGGCCAATCACTGGCTTAAGGTCCTTTTACAAATTGACTACACCCCAGACGACAGGAGAAGAAGCACCCAAGATAAACCAAGAGATAGAGAAATACCAAGAAGGCTTTGAGTGAACAACATTTTTATGAAGAAATGATGTATTTTATCAGGTCTTCTTGTTATTATATAATCTTTAATATTTTCGTGCCTGCTGATACTGCAAAAATATTGTCAAAATATGATTACTAAAAAAATCTGATGTCAAGGAATCCTAATCTGTTGTGTTTTAAGCACTTGCATCTAAAAACTGTGAGAGTCATGCTTAATGTCTTAGCTAGAGCTATATTCAACTGTGGAAGACACCGAAATTGAAGAACCTCAATATCAGTAAAAGAGGAAGAAACCTATTCCCAGCAATGTTTTCTTGAAAATGCTAGCAAGGTAAGAGAGAAATATTTAGTGCTTTGGCATGCAGTCTCATATATGAAGAGGGTTAAGAAAGTTATTGACTAAATGCCATTACTGTTTAATTCCATTGTTTATGAACTTTTTGACACCCCTTCATATTGTGATATCAAAAGTCAAACAAACAAAATCATCAAAACCCACCTGTTGTCATTGAGTCAACTCCTTTCAGAATGATACTATTTTTACCCAACAGTTTTATTAGCATGTAGTTTGCATATCATGCAATTCAATCATTCAATCATACCAAGGAGAGTGATACAGTCATTACATCACTTTTAGAGCATTCCACCCCCACCCCCCCATCGCATCCCTTTAAGATGAGCTATGCAAACCATCTGTTCTGATATTACCCTCATTATTCTCAAAATACTTACTTTCTGTCCTCCAGGAAGGTGGTTATAAGTAGATCCTTGTAATAACTTCCTTCTTTCTACCCCACCTTCCCTCTACCCTCCCAGTATCACCACTATCACCACTGGTCCTGAAGGGTTACATTTCTTGTATTCTCCATGTTTCCAGTTCCAGTTTGTATCAGTGTACATCCTCTTGTCTAGTCAGATTTATGAGGTAGAATTACAATCATTATAGTGGGGGGAGAGGTAAGGGGAGCATTTAAGAACCAGAGGAAAATTGTATGCTTCATTGTTGCTACGCTGCATCTTACTGACTCATTCCTCCCTGTCACCCTTCTGTAAGGGGATGTCCAGTGCCTACAGATGGGCTTTGGGTCCTTAATCTGCACTCCCCCTCACTCACAGATTTTTATTTTTTTGGATGCCTAATATCTGATCCCTTTGACACCTTGTGATTACACAGGCCGGTGTGCTTCTTCCATGTGGGCTTTGTTGCTTCTGACCTATGTGGCCGCTTGTTTACTTTCAAACATTTAAGTCCTCAGATGCTATATCTTTTGATAACTGGGCACCATCAGTTTTCTTCACCACATTTGCTATGCACACATTTGTCTTCAGTGATCCTGTTGGGAAGGAGAGCATCATGGAATGCCAATTTAATAGAACAGAGTGTTCACACACTGAGGGAGTACTTGAGTGGACACCCATTGTCTATCTGCTACCTTAATACTCAACCTATAAATATATGCACATAGATCTATTTACCCACCATCATATGTAAATATATTTACATAAATTCATGCCTGTCTTTAGACCTCTGTAAATTCCCATTGCCACCTAGTCCTTTCCTTTGTTTTCTTTTACTTTCCTCTTGTCTCACTCTCATGCTCAGCCTTTATTTGGGTTTCAGTAATTCTTGGTTATATTGCCTTTGATCAAGCCCTACCAGGCTTCTTACACTCTCTTGCCACTAATTTTGGATCATTTGTTCCCTACCCTTCCCCCACCCCCGGACTGAAACCACTGGTCCCCTTGTTTTCTCCTCCAGCTTGTTTATTCAGTCTATCTTACCTAGATTAACCTGCAGAGATAATAATATACAAAAAAAAAAAAAACCAACAAGACAAAGCAAAGCAAAGCAACAAAAGAAAACAAAACAATGGCAACAACAACAACAAAAACAATGACAAAGAAATGAAAAGCCTGTAAATAGTTCAAGGTCTGTTTACCAACCTCCAGGAGTGCCTTTAAGTTGAGTACATAGGTGACATTCTCTAGCCCCAAAGTCTATTTTTGTTATTCCCTGGGTATCCCCTTGCTCCGCATCCCCTGATGTTCTGTTGCAGGCCCTCTGTGTTTCCAAGGCTTTAATCTTTACCAAAGCAAACTGTCTCAGCTGTCTTCCAAAGAGCTCTTGGTGAGTTCAAGCTATCACTTTTTTAATTTTGCAGCCAAGCACTTGAACCCCGTACCACTAGACTTTCTCTATATCTGGTGGAATTTCCTGTGATATAGAATGTTCCTAATGTTTTAGGTGTCATAGAGTTCCTTAATACCCATACCGTCATTATGCACAACGGAGTGAAACACCACCGGGGCCCATTCCACAAACTTTCGTTATACATGAATCTACTGTTCACCCTTTGTGTCCGTCAAGCTCTTTGATGGTCTTTGTTTGGATGTTGTGTGAAATCTGATAGAATTCAGTATGGAACACGCTTGCTATGTATGCATGTAATGATTAGCTCTGGCTATGAAATAAGCATGCCAGGTTTTTAATTTGGTACATTAAGCAAATGGTAAATATTTCTCATTGCATACTTGTATACATTTTGCTATAACAAAGTATGGCGAGGTTTTAGTTCTTTTTTCTTAAATCACAAGTCAGGAAAATGCATTTCCAGCCACTTCAAATATATATGTTGTTTGCTGATTTCCAACTTGAACATAATGCCTGATTCTGAGATAATGATCTTATCTCATTGGATCAAATATTCTGGAAGTGCCTCTTTGGGATTCATTTTTCTTTTCTGTCCTAGACTCTACTGAATCCTGACATGGGAGTCTGAGTGTTGGCTTCTCTCTATGAAAAAGCAAGGGATCAATGTCGAACCACACAGTCAGAGAGAATAGTAGGGCATTTTCTATCCTTCCACGAGCCTTGTACACATAAACACACATACTGACCCTTATACCCATTACCTTATACAAATAGGAGCAAGGTGAAGCTTAGAGAAGTTCAGGAAACTTACCAAAGATTACTAAGATTATCTACTCCTGAGCTATTCCAAACTAACAAGGTTTTTATCCAGAATTAAACATAAATACATATCACTTTAATTGTAATATTTTAATATATGTATGTTTACCAAGGAAAATGTAAATATGAGCAAATGTTTTAGAGCTTGCATTCACATGACAGAAAATGTCTTATTATGAAAAATGATTGAGTTTCAGCTAGACAAATACAAATTCCAATCCGAGCTTCACTGCTTACAACTTGTGAGACCATGTGTAATCAATCATGTCACTTGAAAGAGAATAATTGTTATAGCACATTAGTTTTAGGATTAGAAATTTGAAATTCTTTATCTAAAGCACCTAGTGTCCCTGTGATGCATTTAGTACTGTCCTTTTATGATTGCCCTTCATTTAAAAACCAAATAGGTCCTTACGCCCTGTGTCTGAGGACTCATATTTGAGTCTTTCAAAGATTGTTATAATGAAACTTCAAATATTCTGAGGAGTCAAGAGGCAAACTTGTCGGAGTATGATGACAAAATCTGTGAGAAAGATTTCTTTGATGTCCATGCAGAAGATGTCGCACAGACCCAGGAAGCTTGGCCAGGGTATTAGAATCATCAGGGAAGAGGATATAAACCAGACTTGTAAGACAACGCTGATGTCTAAATCATTTTAGTTGTTATAAGTCATCAAGGCAGTTTCAATCCCTAACAGCCCTTTCTACAACAGAACAAAGCACTGCCCTGTCCTACACCAACCTCAGGATTGCTCCTGTCTTTGAGCCCATCCAGGTTGCAACCACTGTGTCAAGCCGCCTCATTGAGGATCTTCCTCTTGGTTGTGACCCCTCTTCCTTAGCAAGCATGATGTCCTTCTCCAGGGACTGATTCTCTCCTGTCAACATGTCTAAAGTACCTGAGACCAAGTCTTGCCATCCTTGCCTCTAAGGAGTTTATGAGTAAGTGCTTGGTTATTCGTGGGAAGGATGTCAGAAGGAAGGACCGGCAATCTGTTTTTGAAAACTGACAGTCTGGAAAACAACGGAGCATTTCTCCTTTGCAAACAGGGGGTCGCCCTGACTTGGAATCAACCCGCTGGAAGCTAACAGCAACAAAACAGCTTACAAACCAGCAAATGAAATCTGATTTCTCACTGGGAACACGGAGAGAAAAATAAATCTTGTTGAAGGAAGAATAATGAGAAATGGCTCTTCAGAAGAAGCAGCAGGTATTAGAATTCAACACTGTCAGAATGGATATAGGATATCTGCTCACCTCAGTTGCAACCTCTTTTAATAGAGGAGCCAAGTCTATTGAGTTTATTTTGCCTGTCAAAAGAAACTTTGGAAAAGGCTGCCACCTGCTGAATATTGGAGACTGAAAACGATACTGATTAGCTTTAAACATCTGTCAATGGATGATGATATAAAAAAGGAAACTAAATAAGATTTACCAGGGTTGTTCAAATTTTTTTTTGTTTGCTTGTTTGCTTTTTGAGTAAAAACGTATTCAGTAATGAAGTAGATGACTTATATTGGTTGACAAATGTTACTGAAGCTAGCAGTGCCGTGGTTCTTTAATACACACACTTCTTCTAAAAATGGTGATTTGTAAAGTTTATTCTACACATTATAAATCTGATCCATAAAGTACGCATGAAGTATAAGTCATTGTTCCATCTGTAACTACTGTGGCTGTCGGCTGTGACCAGCTCTTTCTGTGGGGTTTATTTGGGAGATCAAAATTGAGGAATTAATCCCCAATGCATTTTCCTCACTGGTCAGATGTCGCCTTGCCACCTAGCCCAATATGTTATTCTGGCACAAGACAACAGAGATTAAGAAATCCATCAGGTGTTGGCTGGATAGGCGATATATTGCTGAAGTCTTCCATTCTTGAAAATTAAGTCTATACCATGAAAGGCGCTCAGTGGAGGAGAAACAAACAAAAAGCCTGTACATCTTGGAATCAAGGGGAAAAAACTTAAGTAGGTGATACTTGCCTTTTTGTAGACAGAAGTTGTGATTTCATCACCTTGCTCTCAATAGACAGCCCTGCTACTCTGATGACATGACTTCCCACCTGTGTCTCCTCGTTAGCTTCACCGTGACAATGCCAAGAATTTTTTTCCAACTGCTATTGAAGCTATTTTTATGCAACCTCAGGGGATTTTCAGAGAGACGGGTTTCTCTCTTAAGTTTATAGCTTTCTGAATGTCTATGGCCTTACCTTGCTTGGGATACTAACCGGTCAATCCATCATTTGATATTGACAGAGTATATTGTTATCCTCATTCTAAAAATTCTGTAATTCTTCTCAGTGGAGCTTTTCTTCCTTTGGTTTGCTCACCTATGACTGCTGTTGCGAGTTTCTGTGGGGCGGCCCCACGTGTGACTGAGTCACATGATATCCCAGCTGGCACCATTCATGTGATGCATGGTAGGTAATTCTTGTTGTTGGGGACTAGAGAGTCAGCTGCAACTCATAGAATGTACAACAGAAGGAAATGAAGCACGGCCCCGTTATGCAGAAGTCACTGCTTCAATTCATCTTGTCTATTTATTGCCCCGCTACCCTACCAAGCATGGTGTGTTTCTCGAGGAAGTGGTCTCTCCTGACAAACTGCCCAACATACATAAATCAAGTCTCAACATCCTTGCTTCTAAGGAAAATCCTGGCTGTCCTTCTTCAAAGACAGGGTGTTGTTGGATTAGGCTGTTGGGGTTTCCATTGGCTGAGTGGTTGAAGGAGAGGCCTTTCTTCTTAGTTTTTGCTTTCAAACACTAGGGAAATCTGTTCAACATCACAGCAACATGGGAGGGTCCACTGACAAATGGAAGGAGGCTGCTCACAGGGTGCATTTGCTGGGAATTAAACTTGGGTCGCTCACATATGAGTCAAAAAGTAAATCATGAAATGACTCCTGCTATCCCTTCCTATGACTGCTAACAGATAAAAATTCCATATTGACTCTAAATGCTCTATTTATGTCTTTTGAAATAATGTTTAGTATGTGGAACTGTTACTTTTCCCCCAAACCATTTTTTTCAGGAGCTAATACAGATAACCTATTGTTCCACACTTCAGCCACATCAAGCAATGTTATACAATTGCTACCAGTCAGTTTCAAAGCACTCCCTTCCTTCTTGAACTCCTTGACATCAGCTCTCTTTTACCCTACCCCCACCACCATTGTACCTCTCAAAAACCCCTATTCTATTGGCTGACCCTATTGGTTTATTAATCATTGGTTTCATATGCTTAAAACATAACAACATCCAAGAGGGTAACCCCCCAATGACAAAATACATTGGAGGTAAACCCCAAAGTGGATTGACCAAAAAAAATGCAGAAAATGCTGTAAACAAGATCAGAGCCAGTGTACAAGGGTGGGGGAAGATCAAATGACAAGATTTTAACCATTCAATTCAGGTTTATCCTTTTGACCTCTAGCAGTCATCTCTCCAAAGCACTCTGTTTGGTGGCCAGTTTCTTTCCATCTGTCTATGATGGATAGAGGGAAACAACAGAGGCTTATTTAGTATGTAGTTCTGACAAATATAGCTTGGGATTTTGTATGTTCATTTCTTCACACACTATGAATTTCAATCTATTCTTAGAATCATATGCCAAACAAAATTGAAGTCTTTATGGCAATACCCCTACCCCAACTGGTGCCAGTAAATTATGTAGACCCTAGGTGTCTACATAGGAGACACCTAGGAGAAAAATATTGAGGCTATCAAGGATCTCATTTTACTTGGTTTCATAGCCCATGGAAGCAGCTGTCCAGAAATGAAACAAAATATTTAATTGGACACATCTGCTACACAAGGCCTCTTTAAAGTGTGGGAAAACACTCTGAAGACTAATGTGTGAGCCAACCCATAGCATTTTCAATAACATTATATGCAGGTGAGAGTTGGACGTGGCTAAAGAAGTCCAACGAATGATTAATGCCTTTGAATTTTGATTTGGAGAAAGAATATCTAATATACTATGACTTCCCAGAAAACACACAAATTCTATTTTAGGAAAACATTTAGTCGAAATGCTTCTTGGGAGCAAGGAGGGCTAGAATATGTTTCATTTGGTTTTAACATGTTATTCAACGCAGTCAATCTTTGTAGAAGAAGGTCATCCTTGGTAGAGTGTTTCTGAAAAAGGTGAAGACCCTCAACAAGGTAGCTGGACAATACAGCTGCAACAGTGGAGTCAACCAGCAATGATGGTGAGGTTGACACAGGGCTAGCCAGACATTTCACTCTGTTATATATGAGCTTGTTGTAAGGGAGCATTTGTGGCATCTAGCAGCAAGCTATCCCATTTTAATTGAACAAATAAGTTTATACATTTGAATATGTTACATACTATGTGACCTATATAAACAGATAAAATGCATAGTACACATCACATTATGTGAGCTACGGCTTATACACTATCTTTTGGTTACTGAAAATTCTTTAAAAATTAGTTTATAGGGTTGAGCCCCGGTGGCGTAGTGGTTGTGCGTGGGACTGCGGCCCACTGGGATGGAGGTTCAATTCCAGCAGTGGGGCTGGGCCTCCTACTCCCATCACCGGAGAGCAGTGATGCCCCCCCAAAAAAATTAGTTTATAATATGTACATTTTTCCTCTGCTCATTATTTTTATTATTCATTTAATTTATATTTTATTTTTAATTAAATACTTTTATTTGGGGCTCTTACCTCTCTTATCACAATCCCTGCAATCATCCATTGTGTCAAACACATTTGTACATATGCTGCCATCATCATTTTCAAAGCATTTTCTTTCTACTTGAGCCCTTTATATTACTTTCTCATTTCCCTCCTTCCTTCCACACTCTTCCTCCCTCATCAACTCTTAGCAAGTTATAGATTACTATTTTCATATCTTAGATCATCCACTGTTGCCCTTCACCCACTTTTCTGTTGTTCGTCCCACTGGGAAGGGGTTATATATAGATCCTTGTGATCCATTCCCCCTTTCTACCTTCACTTTCCCCTTATCTTCCTGGTATCTCCACTCTCATTGTTGATCCTTAGACATTTATCTTTCCTGAATTCCCTGTGTTTCAGACTCTTATCTGTAGCAGTGTACTAATCTGATTTGTAAAGTAGAATTAAGTTCATGATCATGGGGGGAAGGAAGCGTTAAGGAACTAGAGGAAGGTTGTGTGTTTCATTGGTGCTACACTATACCCTGACTGGTTCCTCTCTTCCTTGTGACAGTTCTGTGAAAGGCTATCTAGCTGTCTACAGATGGACTTTGGGTCTCCACTCCATGCCTTCTACCCCATTCACATTGGGTATGATTTTGTTCTGGGTCTGTATGTTAAGAATTAAGTTTGCAGATGGACATTGGACTTTGTCTTAAGTACTCCCTCAACACAAGAACACTTTGTTCTAATAACCCGTCATTCTGTGATGCTCACCTTCCCGACACAATCACTGAAAAAAAATGGGTGTGTATGCAAATGTGGTGAAGAAAGATGAGGGTACCTGGCTATCAAAAGATATCATGTCTGAGGTCTTAAAGGGTTAAAGATAAACAAGCGAGCATCTAGCTGTAAAGCAACAAAGTCCACATGGAAGAAGCCTACCAGCCTGTGTAGTCATGAGGTGTTGATGGAATAGGAATCAGAGTATGCACACTTTTATAGAGATAAAACTTATAAGTGAAAAATATGATAACTTACAATGATAAACTTATACATAGAAAACCAATTATTATGATTGCTGCCTATACTTTGTGCACCTATAAAAAACCAGAATGGGAAAACATTGTAATTTTAGCAATGCATCAAAAGAGTAGCTGCTGAGATAAGTTGTGTACAACCAAACCTTATGGAACTTAAATCCTTGGTTCGGAGATAAGGTCCTGGTTTAATAGACTATTAGAGTTAAATGACCTAAGAGCATACTTCCTGCCTCTATTCTACTTACTTGTAGTGACTGTGGTAGTCAAAGCCTACAGGTATCCATCCGGGTCACATTAAGTGTGCTCTGCTGCTCACGTGGATCAACAGCGTAGGGAGGAGAGTCAGGAACAGGAGGAGGCAATGGAAAGGACAATGGACTCTGAACAACTGGCCCCTTGTTGTGAGACCAGAAGAGCTGGATGGTGCCTGGCTACCATTACTGAATGTTTTGACTATAGATTCTGAGACGCCTGATCAAGAGGGGATACATAGGAAACAGAATTTTGCATTCTCATGGTCTCTACACATTCTGGATGGTGAATGAACCCATGCAACTATGGCTCAGTGATAATATTTAAACTTTAAATAAAAAATATTACCTGAAGTCTTTTTCTAAAAAATGCCTTTTTGTCTTATGAATAATAATGTAGAGGTTTACATTTCAGATTGTGTATTTAAATATTTAAACAACCAATTCAGCCTTCCAGTAGCTTGCCCTTTCCCTGCCCCACCCCCATACTTCTTCCCTCCCACGCCCTCCCTTCTCCTCTCCTTCCCTTTCCTCTCCTTCCACCCGTGATAACCATCAAAAGTCTGTTGGTAGAAAAGCGCTTTGATATGAAAGCATATCAAAGTTTTTATAAGCATATCTTCATATATGAGTATATGTAGTCACAAACTATACCTTACAGCATCTACTATGTTGGTCTGAATCACCTAAACCACTTGTTTTGCACAGTTTTCATTCATTAATCTTGAAACCATTTTTGTTCCTCTTACCTAACCTACTACCGCTGCATAGATTCTGATACATAGCCCTACTATAGGACAGGGCAGAACTGCTCCCTAGGGTGCAAGGCTATAAAGCTTTTCAGGAGCAGATAGCCACAGCGTTCTCCTATTGAGTGGCTGGTGGGTTTGAACAACTGACTTTGCTTTAGCAGTCCAACACTTAAACCACAGTGCCACCGGAGCTTCCCACTTGAGAATTCAAACAACAGCCCAAATGAGCAGGTAGAAGGTGGTTACAGAGTGTCGATCCTCTGATTGAATGGAACCCCAGTGATGTCAAGGGCTACTGGTGCGATGTCCATCGCAAGGTCAGTAGCTCAAACCCATCAGCCACTCCTCTGGGGAAAAGAGAGTTTTTCTTCTCCCTTGAAGATTGGAGAGTTCTACTATGTCCTATAGAGTTACTGTGAGTTAGGATGGATGAAAGTGAGTTTTAAGAGTACTGTCTGGGGTTCATTCCACTCACAGTTAAAGTCAGAGTTCTTTAAAGGAATTGCAATAGACTGTGTACACCCCACCTGCTGCTTTATTTACCTCCACGCCTACCATTCTTCCACTTGTAGACTGCTCTTCCATCAAATTGGCCAGACCTTCTAAGCCTGTGTATCTGTATAACCTCAAGAGCTTTGCACTGGCTGTTCTCTCTTCGAGTAATGATGTGGCCTTAGGAATAGGCACAGTTTGCTCCCTTACTTCCATCAGCTTCCTTTTTAAATGCTCTCCCATCTGTAAGACATCCAGGGTCAACTGTGTATTACAAGAATTAATCTCCCACTGTCCCTGGCAGTCTCTGCAATCTCAAACTCTATTTATTTGTATGGCCTTTATCATCTAACAGTTATCCATTCTTGGCTTGATTTATTCTTTCCATTTATGTTTCTGTGTGCCTATATCTCATTTCTGTTATGTAAGTTGAAAGAAGAGACTGTGACTTCCCCTTCTCCGGTTTTGTTCATTACTGTGTGTTCAAAGCTTTTTAACAGTGCCTGATAGCAAATGAATGATGGAAATACAACTGAAAAGGTAGGTGAATCGAAGCTCAAACTCTCATTGACTTCAAGTTGATTTTGACTCGTAAGGATCCTATAGGACAGGGTAGGGCTACTTCTGTGGTTTTCCTGAAACTGTAACTATTTTATGGATGTAAAACGCCTCGTCTGTCTCCTGCCCATTGGTTCATGCTTTCGAATTGTAGACCTCTCCTTTAGTAGCCAGCATGTAACCCACTATGATAGAGAGTAGCTACTATGGTGAGATCAGAAATGTAATTCTTAGGAATTACGCACTTAAATCTGTCTAAATAAGAGTCTAGTAGACCTCCAAGGTATGATACAGTTTGAAACACAAAATCATTAATTGTATTTTTTATTACCCATACATTGTCTTTTTGATAGTGAACATTTACCCCAAGCCACACCTGGGATTACCACCTGTGAGGCTAATGACAATGGCAATTTGATTATTATCATCAGACTCTGGCCTAGTCTTTATTTCTCAGACTTCACTTTTAATTTAAAAGCCATCTTTCCATAGGAGCTGATTCCAAAGAGCTTGTGAGAAACTTGAATCCCAGATCATTGAAAATTCCCACAAACCCTTTGAAGTCTGCTCAGATATCTCTTATGTCACAAGACAATGTTTTAAAAGCGTCTCCGTGCAATGTTTCATGTCTTCAAAGAATGGCACACAGACTAAGTTGAAAGTTTATTTTATGCCAAGTAAATAGTCACTGCAGACCATTCTTCTCTTTTCTAATCGGAGAGCGTTGACCCTCGTCTACTCAGTGGAACTCCATGCACTTTGTTTTCCAAATGACTTCTCTCTGGATGGTGGCGCGTCAGCTCACACAGGGGCTTAATCCCTGAAGGGTCTGTGACTTTGGAGATGACATTGAAGCTCCCAGAGCTTTAACTTACTCCGTTGTGAAATGGAGATGATTGCCGTCTTCGCCACAGTTATTTTAAGGACTAAAAAGAATGAGGACTGTAAAGTCATTTCAGACACAGTTTGTGAGAAAATTAAAGATTGGGATCTAGGGTAGCCTTGTCATCACCACTGTCATTATTGCTTTTCTCTGATCTCTCCTCAGTCTCACTCTCTGGGACCCTTTCTCCTTCCTCCCTGAGGCAGTCTTCTTTCCCCGGGATCAGTCCTGTGTTCTCCTCCGTCCCTCTGGATGTGCTTCTGGGAGAACATAAAACAACAAATTTTATGCAAAACAATGCACCACTTCTTCCATGTGGACTTTGTTGCTTCCCTGCTAAGATCCCAGATGCTATATCTAATAATTGCTGGACAAGATCAGCCTTTTTCCCCACGTGATCTTATGCACCCATTTTGTCTTCAGTGGTTGTGTTAGAGGAGGTGAGCATCTCAGAATGCCTGGTTATTAGAACAAAGGGTTTTTGCATGGAGGGAGGACTTGAATAAAGGCCCGATGCACATCTGCTGCCTTAAATCTTAACTTATAAATATATGTACCAAGACTTAAAATCCTACTGTTGTATATTAATATATTTACATATCTACATGCCTATCAAACACTCATTTTAAACTTGAGCATCCACATTTAGGAGAGGAGCTAGGCTCAGCCTGAACTTATTGTTCTGCCTTTCAGATGAATCAAGCACTATAACTGGGACTGTGTTTATAAGAGGAGAAACAAATGCATTGGACAAACCAAACAGGAGCGTTTTCTGCACTTACTCCTGACAAGCCTTTCAGAGCACACTCAGACCTCCCAGGTACTTAGTGCTTAGAAATTGCAAAGTGCTTTCACATCCAATCTTCCCCACCATCCTCTGAGAGTTAACTTCAAATCATCTTCCAATTCTTATTTCACCATAAGATAGATCTTGAATAAATATCCACATTTGAAAATGGAAAAATTGAACTACAGAGACCAGGTGCTCACCAGCTTTGTCATTTTGAGCTCCAAATGATTGAAAATCTCAGAACCACCAAGCTCACTGCCATATTCTGGATGACAACTCAGAGAAACACTCTGGGTTTCTGAGACCGCCACTTTGGATGGGAACAGAAAGCCCTGCATGGCTCTGGCAGAGCAGCTTCAGGTTCTGAACTGCCCAACTTGTGGATCTCAGCTCAATGTGTAGCTGCTAAGACAACAGGAATCATATGGAGTTGGGAACAGGAACTAAGAAAGAAAATAAAGCCAGAAAATAATAGGGAAACCTCAGATAAAATACAATCAGTATTATACTAACATAAATAGGCTGATCTTCCTTTATTAAAAGACATAATTAAAAGACACAGGTATATGATAAAGACAATTGGTAGTATTTTAAGAGACTCAACAAGATACAATGGTATTGTAGTTTTTTAGTCTTCAGTTTTGACCCTTACCTAACAAATCTGTAATTTTCAGTGAGAGTTTAAAACTACAAAATTGAATTCTAAATACCTGTTAGAAGCTCTTTTTCAGTACGTTTCATGTTTTTATCATCTACCTTAATGTGATCCATTTAATAACTTGTTATAGTAACTTCTCTACTGTTTTCTGTTGTCATGTAAATGACTGAATAGTCTATAGCATAATCTTAGTTGTTTCTCTCTTGTTCTGACAGATGAAGATTAGAATATGTAGCTTGATGTCAAATTCTTGGATCACTGTTTTTAGTGATGTCTTAGTTCTCTGCTAGTGTTATCCAGAAAATATTATCCTTGGGTAGCTTTTTAGAAGAGATCACCATTATTCACCAACTAGAAGGTATAAGGTGTGGTTCTAAGCAGTACCTCTTCTCTGTCGAAGTTATCTTCTGGTAGTCACTAATCTGTGGAGATCCTAGACTTTTAAATTCATCTGCCTCATTGTTATCAGGTAAGTCTGTTTTCCCCAGTTTGTGCTTCTTGCACAAATATCTATGCCATTTGTTAAAGCTCAAACTCAATCAGGTTTAAGATATACCCTACAGTGGCTGAGCCCCGGTGGCGTAGTGGTTGTGCGCGGGACTGCGGCCCACTGGGATGGAGGTTCGATTCCAGCTCCACTGAGCAAAGGCTGAGCCTCCTACTCCCACCACCTGAGGGCAGTGACGCCCAAAAACAACAACAAAAAAAAGATATACTCTACATTGATACTAGAAGTCCTGGTGGGACTGGCTGGCCCACTGAAGTAAAAGCATATTGTATGGAGCTGGGGATCAGGGCCACTGCTGAGGAGTGGGAGCCAGGCTACAAGGAGGTCTAGGGGAACTGGGTGAACACAGAACAGGGCAGAGGCTAGGCCAAACTAGCTATGGGAGCACCTCCTTGAGAGGTCTTTGCTGGATGTCCAGGCAGCACGCTGGCCTCCAGGCCAGGACCAGACAGACTTAGCAGGGGAGCTCAACCAGTACAGTGGAAAGCTTGGTGTTTCAAAGAAGCACTTCAGGTCAATGAAGGACTGTATATCGGCTTTGGCCTTGTTGAACAAGCTTGTTGAACTGTGCAAAGGTGCAACCCACATCCTGGACAAACTCTGGAGGAGAGCTTTAGGAAGTGGGGGTGAGTGGGCAGATTCTCCTGAAGTTGGTCATGGATCAGTGTCAGGTCAAGGATGCCACTAGACTGGTCCAGGGTAAAGGTGGACTAGGTGACTAATGGATGCAGGGAGCATCATGACTCTTGGCAGAATAGGACTTGTAAGACACCCTCACATTTCTCTTGGTTGGGAGGTGAGAGCTTGACCACCACTCCAGTGGTGTCCGCCCAGCCTAAGTTGAGGCTCCTATCCTTGTTCAGGTCAGGGGGTACATGGCAGAAGGTCCAGCTCTACTACTCACCTGGCATATGGTGCAAAGTTGGCAGATGGCAGTCCAGGTGGGAACAGAACTCACACTGGGTGCACATGACCAGATCTCCTGACTTCTGGCAGACCCAGCAGATCGTGGTGCTGTGGTCCTGCGCACCAGAGTCACCTGATGGGGCTGAGGCAGCCTGACAGATGGACTACTGGACAGATAACTGAAAGGCAGGAGATTCAAACTCATCAGCCACTCTATGAGAAAGACAAGGTTCTCTGGGAGCAGAGAGAAATAGCTTTTCTGTTTCCAGTGATATGGCCTAATTAACAAAACAAAGAAAAGCTTATTTCCGACGTGATTGCCACTACTGATACAAGGAGTAAGATTCCAACATATATTTTCTGGAAGACATCACTTCATACATCGTTTTTAGTAATTGCTCATAGAATTACACTGTCTGATAGATTTCTATGAGTGGAACTTATATCCAAACCCAACCCCCTTCCATATGACTGATTCTGGCTGCCAGCAGCATTACGTGGGATTTCAGATGCTATAAATCCTTATGGGAAGAGGTTATCTTTCTCTGGAGGAATGACTGATGTGGTTAGCAGACCAACAGTTACCAGACGGCTACCAGGTCTCCTTGGGAACATGCAAGACATTTTATATTGGACTTCCACTGTTACTCAGTTAACGTATATGTCTAGTGCTCTTAATACATCCCTCTTCTCTTTTAAAACTGGGGAAGTCCAGAATTTCACCAGACTCTGCCTACTTGCATGTTTAAGTTTCCACTATATTAGTTACAGATTTGAGGAGAAGGTCAATATATCTTTATAGTAGAAAACGTTTCTCTTACTTTAAGCCTTGTGTTAATTCATTCTCTTTATGCTTTTCTTGGATCTATTTTTTCACACATTAAAGCTTTCTCATCTTTCCTCAGGCCTCCAGAATTTCCCTGTTGCACGTGGGTATGCATGTGTCTGTGTGTGCAGTGTGATCTATTCCTGTGCCTTGGTACTTTAGGACACTTCTAATCATAATCTAAGAGTCTCTAGGTGACAAATGTGCTTAAGGACTGCAGGACTAACCAGAGTATTGGCAGTTCAAACTCCCCCAGAGATAATCTCAAGATGGAAAATAGCTTGACAGAACCCCAAGAGAGGTAAATGATGCTATACAAAATCCGGTAAGGACCACTGTCTAGGAGAAGATGCATGGACGGACAGACTGAATGAATGTCGGAAGGAGATGGGGGCACCATGTGCATGTTTGTGTGTTTACCAGGGATATTTGTACATGGGTATTTGCCGTTGCTGAAAATATGTTCATGAATGTGATGGGGACCCGCATAGAGTGGGAAAAGTTCTGAAAACTTTGGGGGCGTACTCAAACACCTTTTGGAAATAAATCACTTGGCCTACAGAATCAGGACCATAGTCTCGAGTGACACCAAGGTCAATTGGCAAATAACACGGTCAACATGAAATCACATTAGAAGATTCAGGATAAAATGATAGAAAATGTAGAACAGCACTCAAAATGATTTTAAAAAGAACAGAATGACTAGTTGGATAGATTAGGGAAACTCCTAAGACCCTTCAGGTCTGGAAATGAATTTATCACAACAGCACGATTGTCAGTTAAACAATAGCATAGAGATGTCTACAGGGTGAACAACATCTCTAAGGAGATATGTGCTCCTCAAAATAACCAACCATTAACACCCAAAGAGCAGAATTACCCAAAGGCAAAACCCAGAAACCTAGAAAAGGTCTGTTAGTTACATAATCGGGTATCAATTTGGGACTTGGGAGGATTAAGAGTGAAGGAGTGAAGCCTAGTCTGTCAATCAGATCATACCTAGTGAGGCCTCTGTGTGGGCACTGCCTTCTCCTGAGAATTCTGGGAATTCCTAAATTTTTCTCCTTGGAGGGGAGAGACATACTTCTCTCTTGACTCACTGTGGGAGACATTCTACTGACAAGACACATGGATCTACAATAGTGTCCATAGCTGGAGAAGCCACATGAAGACCCCTACCAGCTCTGAAATGCTTACACCACTAGTGGATCCAAAGAATTTCTATCCACTGGTCTGTGATTAACCTGCATTTGATGTCATTCCATGTGATTCATGAGTCTAAAGAGGACTTTATAGATCAGTATCCAGCATATCGGCTATTATCGAACTTATGGGCTTGGACTGGACTGGATTGGGATACTTTCTTAATGAACAATTACCCTTTATATAAAACTCCTTCTTATACACATACATGTGCCTTTGGATTTGTTTCTCTAGTCTACCCGGATTGATAACAGAAGCAGGGGTTGGAAAATAGGACAGAGGGAAGAATAAATGAGGTTATGTTGTGGGGATTGTAATCGATGAGCTGAAACAAACTATGTATGAATGACTGACTGAAAAAAATGGAACTGCTCTGTCAAACATCACCAAATTCATGAAAATAGGACAGAGGGAAGAATAAATGAGGTTATGTTGTGGGGATTGTAATCGATGAGCTGAAACAAACTATGTATGAATGACTGACTGAAAAAAATGGAACTGCTCTGTCAAACATCACCAAATTCATGAATGATCAAAAAGAGCAAGCCTTGACAGTCCACTTCCACACAGTCACAGTCTTGAAACCTGGTAGAGCTGTTCAACTCTACCTCTAAACTAGTCATGGGTCAGAAGCAACTCGGTGGCACTAATACAGAGCAATAAAAAACATTTTATCTTTGAGAAAAGATGAATGCACTTTTTATAGATAAAAGATAATTATTTATTTCAAGAAAATCTTTCTCTTTTTTTCACGAAAATCTTTCTTATACTCCAATCGCCTTTGCTGTCTGACAGCTGTGTGGTTAACACTTTCATGTGAAAATTTTCATTTCAGTCTTCCAATTCAGTTTAATCACACCCCAAAGGCTTCTTAACTTACAGATAACATGGAGAATTCTAGGGTATCCATGCATTAGAGTGGGAAAAAATAAACCTTCATTCTTACTAATGCTTAAATGAAAAATATATACCTATTTTAAATTCTGAATATGGAATAGGAGACCCAAATCAATTTTAGTAGTCATTATGTCTTCATCAATAATAGAAACCACAGACTTCCCCCCCCTATTATTTCATTGTTATAGTATACATGGTGTAACATGTTGATGATTATTATAAAAGTATTTTGTGTACATGCCACTAGTGTGTTTTAAGGAGCCCTGGGGACACAATAGAGAATCACTTGGCTACTAATCAGAAACTCTGATGTTTGCATCTGCTAGCTGTTCTGCAGAAGAAGGATATTGCAGCCTGAGAACAGGGAGAGCCCTAAGGGTCTATAGAGTCAGTATGATCTGGAATTGACTTGAGAGCACTAAACTTGTTTTTTTGTTATCAGTATATTTTCAAGAAGTCCTGGTAGTGCACTGGTTAAGTCATCAGCTGCTAATTGGAGGACTGGTGACTCAGACCTGGCTCCTCAGAAGGGACATCCTAGGATTCCATTTCTGTAAACCCTTTGGGGTAGTGCTACTTCATCACTGGGCGTCACTCTCAGTCAGAAGGAAACAACTTTGTGGCACACGTTATGTTGTCTATTACCTCATTAGCAGGTAGTAGCTGAATGATACAAAAAAAGGAAGGAAGATGAGAACAATTAATGTTTTAAAATTGTCATGTTAGTTTAAAAAAATACTGAGTGTATTCTTGTGAACTGCCAAAATTGTCAACAAAGAAATCATTCATAGGAGAATTACAGACAGTGATGGAATTCAAATAATTTAACAACTGGTTTACTGTCTAAATGACCTTTTTAAGTAAAATAAAAGGTATTCCAAGAGATAATTCATTATTGTATATAGTTGGTACTTAAATAATAACATAAAAAGAGGTATACAAAACTAGATTGTGTTATAGGAATGAATTTTAATGAAAACTTATTAAGCAATAGTTGATAAAAACAAAATTGTTATTCATGATATTTCCATATTTCTTCTTGATTGATGTACTCATTTTAAATATTTTTGCTTTTATTCAAGCCTCATCAGCTGTGTGTCTTGTCTTTAACCATGTTTACACTGTAAGAATAGGATCCCATTCCTTTAGAGGTAGGCAAGTAGACAATAGACATTGTGTTCGACATATTTGAAACAGGTCACTTCTCTGAACACATTATGCCCAGCATTAAAAACCCTTTAAGCTTCTACTGAACTGATAACAATTGCTATCACAATATTTTTAGCTCTTTGAATATTTTCAATAATTTCATAATTCATTCACTCATAATATCATCTGGGAATTTGTGGTGTAGCACAATGCTGAAAGGAATCACAGCCTGCCACTGCATGGTTGTTTGACACTTTTTCTTTGGTGATGTATGTTTATTTACCAAAGTAAATTCAAGGGAATAAAAATTTAGTGTTTCATCAAAACTATAGGGAGTCTTATAAAATGAATACAAAAATATTACAAGTATAGTTCATCTAATCCTTTATACATATGGATGGAGTTAACATTACTATGGGTACTGAGATTATGCTATTGCATAGATGAATATTTTAAAAGGATAAGGAATATGAATTTGTGATTTCTACATTGGCCAGTTCCCCAGTTGCTCACCTTAGAGGAAACCCTTATTACAAGTTCCATTTGACCAACCACTTTGCAGGACTCAACAAAATAGTAGGAATTGGTTCTGCCAAGCCTGTGTGAACCAGCTGAATATCAGCACTGATGACAGCCCAAATACATCCTCCAAAGGAGGCTGGCTGTCGATTCCGATGAGATTTTGGCCATCTCTGAAATTGCTCTTTCAGTACTGATACTTGAACCATTTGAAACCCTCCTTACAATATTTTAGTTCTTCTAGAAGTCAAAATAGAACTTTTGAGTTCTTTTCATGTCCACCTTTTCCCTTCAGAAAAGTGGACATTGGGGAAATCAAAATATAAATTGAAAATATTCCAGGGCATCTGGACAAGATCTCGTTCTCTGCTTAGTGTTCTTGCTCTGAATTCTTGTGTTTCCTTCTGCTCTTTCTGGCCTGTCTCACTCTTATAGGCTTGTCTTTTCTATATTGCCACAACTCTAGTGAATTTAGACTGTAATTCATATCAAAGTTCATTAACTATCATTACCCTTTCCTATATTCAATTCCTTCTTCAAAATAAACTAAAGTATGAGCAGGTGGATTTCCAAGGTGCCTTTTTAAAAGTTAGTATATATAAATTAAATGTCCTAACCCTTCTAAATTAAAATTTAGAAATGAGTGCATTGCTCTCTTCCTCAGATTCTTTCTGTGGGTTATTAATGCCTACAAAACACAATAAGGCTATTCCAAATATCCCATAATCTCACACTAATATACACTGAGGTACTTTACCTGTTTATCTCTATGAATTATTGAAAAGAAAAAACTTAAGGAAACTATTTTCTATGAATATACTGTTAGGCAGGTTTCTCTAGAGAAACAAAAATAAAACACTTATGATTATATATATATATGTGTGTGTGTGTGTGTGTGTGTGTGTGTGTCTGTGTGTATTTTAAAGCACAAAGAAATATAACAGCAAATTAGTCCACATAGCAATACAGAGGGCTCAGTTTGACTGCCTTCTGTGGAACAGTTAATGTACTGGCTGGGTCCAAGGCCAAAGAAGCACACAACTGAGTCTTCCCTTGGGTGATGCAGGCAGTCCATCCACAGGTAGCAAACAGCAGGATGGGTCTCTAGCAGTCAGCAGTTTAGGAGCTCATCGAAGCAGGCCTGAATGAAATAGAAGCTTATTGAAGCAGGTCTGGATGGGATATGACACTTAAGCAATGAAAGACTGTAGGCTCTATACCAGCTTCAAACTGAAGGGATATACACACCAGCTACATAATGAAGCAGGTCACAAAGGAATCTCAAGCTCTAATGATACAAGATCCACATGTTGACTGTTCCACGGGTAGTGTAGCTCACAAGTTGAGGCAAAGAACTAGCTAAAGCAGTTGCAAGCTGCTCGGGTCACCAGAGAACAAGAGAAAGAGGGGCAGGCCTTGCCTAGACATTTATCTCACCCTCCAATCAAACTGTGACCTTATTAATGCCGCATGTTCCTATTGACCAGGTTGGCACGATAAACCTACCTATCACCTAAATCTGTCATCTTTTTATCTTGATGCTGTGATTTTCCTATTTTCGTTCCTTCCATTAAGAATGATCACAGTAGTTAAACTCTCAACTCTTAGACAAAAGTTTTAGCAGTTTGAACTCACTCAGTTTCCCTTTGGAGAAAGAAAGCCCTGGGTCCTGGTCCCGTAGAAATCCTATGGAACAGTTCTGCTCTGTTTGATGTGGGGAGTAAGAAGCAGAATCAACTCTAAAACAGCCCTCTACACATTCATGTATAAAATCCTTGTGTAATCAAATCTTCCACTAAATGCCTTCCCCTATATTCATATTCTTTTAATGGCACTCTCCATGTGCTTCTATTGAAATAATTTATTTGGTATTATGATACTATCAAGGTAGATGATAACAAGATAGATAAAAGAACAATATAAATAATGGAGACAATTTTTTTTATGCTCCTCAAGGGCAGATACTGCTTTACTTTGCTACCTAGCACACTGCTTTGCTCACAACTGATATCCAGTTGTGTTATTTCTTAATGGAGTAACAAGTGTTCAAGATATATATTGATTCAGGGTAACATTCAATGAAATGGTTTTTTGTTTTTTTGTAGAGCTGGAAATCTGTCAACCTGGGGCATGTCACCTGGGATGAACAAGATATGCCAACACATAGGGAAAAGGGCTAGGGAATTTACATCTCCACAAACCCCAAAGGTTTGCTTATAAGTGAAAAGTTGTAAGGCTGGGGCAACCTAAAAAGAGAGTGAGAGAAAAAATTAACAAAGAGACCCAGCCAAACTTAACCCAACTGCCATGTTGCACAAGTGTTTCTTGAGAAATACTAATCCAGGGGAGAGTGGGGGGGTGGGCGGGCAGGGAACTTATTTGCCCTTTCTGACTGTTCCTGTATCATCTGAGCTCTAGTTAGCTTGTTGTTGGGAAACTGAGCAGTCTGGTTCCATGACTGCATGAAAATGGCAATCATCAGCACGCAGGTGCACTAAAGGTCAAGTTATCATGTATGGAACATTTACTATCTGCTACACACTCTGCCAGGTAGAAAAGAAAGCAGACCAGCTGTACAGCCATGTCTAAAAGAAGAGTTTGAATCTGCAAGTTTTTGCTCCCAATATGTCAACTATATGTTTCTTGTTAAGGAAAGGAAGTTGGTACATGGTGCCATACTTTGGGGAACACTGAAAAAAAATCTATTTAGCAACTCATTCCTATGGTCTATGGTCCACAGCAGATTTCAGCAGTCCATGTTTTATTCTCACTCTACTGCTGCATCGTAGAGCACCTAAGGCAGGGAAACTACTATATATATTTGTGTATAAGGCAACCTGAATATCAGCCGAGGCACCTAATTTTAACCTCAAAACTACATTAGAAATAGAGGTGTCAAAGGAATCAGGTATCAGGCACCAAAGAACTAAAAATTATATCATTATAAATGAGAAGGAGTGTAGATTTAGGATCCAAATCCCATCAGTAGGTAGAAGTGATATCCCCTTACAGAGGGGTCTCAGGGAGGAGACAAGTCAGTCAAGATACAGAGTAGCAACAATGAAATATGCAACTTTCCTCAGTTCTTTTTTTTTACTTGCTGACTTGTTTATTATAAAGATTACAAATTCAAACCATTGTAATGAAGGCATGATACATTACCAGGCAGTGAATGCTTTGTTCTGTTGACCATGAGTGTTTCAACAGCATCTTGTGGCAACTGCGTGCAAAAGTTTTATCCAAAGAATTTGAGTACGTGTATCCACATAAAATTCTGTTTCCACATTTAGCATGAACTGGCTCTTCTGCCCCGCTTGGTGGTGCATGTGGAGAGAGAGTGGGGAAGGAAATTACATGTTGAGGGAGAGGGGCCAGGAGCATCCTGTGCTGAGAGGCAGGAGAGAGAGCAAAGGGAAAGATGAGAGAGGAGAGAGTATGTTCTTTAAAGTTTTCTCCCACCCACTATCATGATCCCAATTCTGCCTTGCAAATCAATCTAGACCAGGGGATGTACACTGGTATGGACAGGAGCTGGAAACATGGGAAATTCAGGACTGATGATCCCTTCAGGAACAGTGGTGAGAGGGTTGATACCAGAAGGATGGAGGGCAGGTGGAGTAGAAAGGGGGAACCAATATCAGGAATCTACATGCAACCTCCTGCCTGGGGTACAGACAACAAGGAAGTGGGTGAAGGGACACATTGAACAGTGTATGGTATGACAAAATAATGATAATTCATAAATTATTAAGGAGGGTGGGAAGGGAGGGAAAATATGAGGAGCTGATACCAGTGGCCTATGTGGAAGGAGGATGTTTTGAGAATGATGATGGCAACACATGTGCAAATATGGACTGCAAAAAATTGATGTATGTATTGATCTTGATAAGAGTTAGATGAGTCCCCAATAAAATGATTTTTTAAAAATAGCAACAAAAAAGGAAAATACAAATGTGTGAAGCCCTGGAAAAAATGTGCTGGAAAAACTCAGCTTATACACAAGTCTATATAGTAATCCTGGGCACAACAGAACAAAACATTGCCAGGCCTTTAGTAATGTGTCTTTTTTCTCCATTTATGACAATTTTTAACTATTCTACCAGTTGTGAAGGTTTGGGTCTTCTACACTTATACACATCCTGAAGCCTGCAGTTCTTGATCATCAACAAGTTCTTCAAGTCCTCCTCAGCAGGCAAAGTTGTGACATCTACGTATCACAGATTTTTGATAAGCGTTTCGCTAACCCTGAAGCTACATTTTTTATCGGAGTCCAAATTCTGTATTGATTTTCTGAGCATACAGATTGTTTATAGTAAGAGAATACACTACTGACTCACATCTCTTTTGGTTGTAAACCATGCTGTATCCCCTTGTTCTGTTTATATAACTTCTTCTTGATCCATGCAGAAATTTGAAATGAGCACAAGGAAGTGTTCTGGAATTCTCGTTATCCTCAAGATTGCCCATAGTTTACTATGGCCCACACAATGAAATTCCATGACTTAGTCAAGAAAACACAAGTAAATATCTTTCTGTTTTTCTCTTATTTGAGACAAGCTCCATCTAATATGAGCAATGACATCCCTTGTTCTTCAGAAGCCAACCTGAACCTCTGGAAACTCCTTGTCAATGTCAATATACTGCTGAGACAATTATTGTATGACCTTCAGCAAACTTTTACTTGCAATAGATACCAGGGGTGATGTTCTATACTCTGAGCCATATATCAGGTCACCATTCTTCAGACTGGCTACAAATATGCATCTCTTCCAGTCAGCTGACAAAGTAGCTGTCTTCCAATTTCCTGGAATACAAGAGAGAGTGCTTCCAGTGCTTCAACTGTTGAAACATTTCAATTGGTATTTTATCCATTTCTGAAATCTTGTTTTGGAAGCTTGAACTTCTCCCTTCAATACCATTCTACCGAAGTAGAATATCAACTAGCTATTTTTGGTACCATGACTTTTGTATTCTTTTTCTATTTCTTATGCTTCCTGCATCACTTAATATTTTGCCAATAAAATTCAATCTTAAGGCTTAGTTTTGAATTATTTCTTGCATTCTTTAAGCTTCAGATAAACTGAGCACATGCGTCCTTTTTAGTTTTCTAATTCTGTATCTTTGCACTTTCATTGTAACGTTCGACTTCGTCTGCTCCAGCTGCCTTTGAAATTTTCTGTTGAATTCTTTGAGCTCGTCATTTTTCTCCCATGTGCCAAAGCTCGTCAGGTTTCATAGTCTCTTCTGACATGCAATTTGATCTTGTATTCTTTCCTATCGTTTTCCAGGACAGGTAAAGCAGAAGGACAGCAAAAAAGCCATATAACCTTGAAGAGATGCGTGAATGCGTGGTTGCAGCAGTTGCATCGTGGCTGCAACCAGAGGCTCAAAGCTAGGAGCGATTGTGAAGATGCACACTGAGCAGTGTTGAGTTCTCTTGTACAAGTGGTTACTATCCCTTAGAGCTAACTAAAGAGGCACTTAACAACCGCACTAGACATTTGATGCAATGTGCTTGAGAGGGGTGGCAATGTCTGTGTCTCTTTCCCGTGAGATGCCTTCATTACCTGTTGAGATTATGGACTATTTCATTTGTATTTTCCTTAATTCTCAGGTCCAAAGACAGTTACTAGGAAATAGTTTCAAGTCATATTTACTCATTCAATAGATGCATGAATTTCTGATCAGTAGTTCTGATCCATGGTTTCAGTTTTAAGGAAAATGAATTCATCTAAAGAGACATGTGTTTTGGAAAGTATCATCTTGGAAGTAGTGGGAGAGTGAAACTGTAGGAACTTACCACAGTTATTTCTCTTGCTGTTTAGGATGATTTGCATTTTATATTAATACCACCTCTAGTAACCGTCACACTGCCATTGAGTTGATTCAGACTCCCGGTGACCCTGTAGTACAGGGTACAACTGCTTCTGTGGGTTTTAACTCTTTGGAAGTAGAAAACTTCATTTTCCTCCGTGGAGTGGATGATGGTTTCAAACTGCTAACTTTGCCTCCTATGCATGTGAAAATTGGACACTGAGTAAGGGAAGATAAAAAATTGATGTGTGTGAACTATTCTGTTGGTTAAGAATACCGAAAGGACTATGGACTGCAAAAGGAACAAAAAGATGGCTCTTGGAAGAAATACAGTCACACTACCCTTTAGAGCAGTGGTTTTCAACCTTCCTAATGCCATGACCCTTTAATACAGTTCCTTGTGTTGTCATGACCCCCCAACCATCAAATTATTTTTGTTGCTTGTGTTAGTCCCGGTAGACTAGAGGAACAAATTTCATAGACATGCATATGGTTATAAGGAAAGGGTTTATATACAAAAGGAATGGAACACTGAGAAAGCATCCCAACCCTGTCCTGTTCAAAGTCCTAAGTCCGATATTAGCCCATATGCCCAATACCAGTCTATAATATCTCCTTCCGACTCACAAAGTCACAGGTCAGTGGGTGCAGAATCCTGGCACTGGCAGGGGTCTCCCCATGGCTCCTCACTTCCAGGGCTCAGGGTTCATCAACAGCATCCAGTGGTGGCAGAAGCAACTCATCGCTGGCAGGGGTCTCCACATGGCCTCTCCAGCTTCAGAGGTCTGGCTCCATCAGAGCAAAGCCTTGTGGCTCCTCCGGCTCCTCAGATGCTGCCATCTTGTCTGTGATTCATCATCTCTCAGACTAACTCCCAACAACTAGGGAGGATAGCTTCTCATCTCCATTAGGGAAATATTATGAGATTTCCCAGACACATCAGGAGAAAGCCATGCCCACACACAGAGGCCTCATTGGCTACTCAATGGCTATCTCCAGATTAAAAGGCTAGACACCACCCCTACATCTCAATCATGAAATTAACATAAGTACATGACCGCCACATTGCTACTTCATAATTTTGTTACTGTTTATGAACTGGACAACCCCTCTAACGGGTCATTCGACCCCCACAGGGGTCGCAACCCACATGGTGGAGGCAAGGATTGTGATGCTTCATCTCATGTGTTTTGGACATGCTGTCAGGAGAGACTCGTTCCTAAAGAAGGACATCGTGCTTGGTAAAGTGAAGGGCCTGTGAAATAGAGGGAGACCCGGACCAGAGGGATCAACGCAGTGACTGCCACAGAATAATTGAGCATAAGAGCATTTGCAGGACTGGACAGCGTCTCATTTTGTGTTGTCAGTACTGACTTGATGGCACATACTAGCGTGAACCACATTGTATCCATTATCTGTCCCCCATTTTTTTCTTACTAAGACTAGTGCTCTTTGTTCCCATTCAATGCTATGTATTCTGAAACCTCTGAACTTTGTTCTTTTTTTTGCCTTCTTCTCTTCCTGTCCAATTCAGTGTGTGTGTGTGTGTGTGTGTGTGTGTGTGTACTTTCAAAGCAAGGAATAATGTACATTTTCCAACATTTGTTTTGGTCTTCAATTAACTATGTAATGAGCCAGTGCTGGCTGCCTCATCTAGAAACTTCCTCCCCTAGACCATGTGAGCTCAGAATTGCCCAGTAGTCCCTGAAAAATTAAATCAAAATTTAAGATTTTTCTCTTCTAGACGAACCTCAATGAACCAAGAAACTTACTAGGCAAATTCAATTTACAAAAATTAATCCCTCTAAGGGCAGAGAGACTGCAGAGTAATATTTGCATGAGAGGATGCTTAAAAGTTAATGGAAAAAATGTAATTAAAAGATAATAAAAATGTAAGCTTTATTTCTCAATAAGCGCTCTATCAGGTTCAAGATGTTTTGCAAATAATGGTACCAGCCTTTTAGTCCTGGGGATTTAATCATATTATTATGTTTTTTTATATTATTAACTGAAAATAGGTATCCTGTAAGAGGATTGTTTGTTTGTTTGTTTGTTAAGATTAGGCAGCAGCAAGAAATCAGTGGGAGTTAAATGAGGACTCCAAGGTAGATGTCCAATTTTTCCCTTCCAAGCTTTCACACAATTGCCCTTCTGCGCAGAGTTGAATGAACAGGAATATGCTGTGCTGGAGAAAGACTCTCTGGTGAAGCTCTCTCCGACATTTTTCTAATGTAGCTTTGATGAACTTTCTCAGAACACTCTCATAACAGCACATGCCACTTTCTGTGGTCCTCCAGAAAATCAGCCAGCAAAACGCTTTCCAAACCAACCAAACTCATAGCCTTCCAGCCAATGCTGTCTTGTAATGTAACTATTTATGGGAATAGAAAGCCCGGTTTTACTCTTGTGAAGCTGCTGTTGGTTTTTGAACTGCCGACCATGAAAAGTGGCAGTTCAGTGTCTAATTACCACACCACCAGGGCTCTTCACAAAATGATTGCCACCGTGTTGCTCTTGCCCACTCTGCTTGGCTGGACCACGTTCATCTCCTAATAGTTTTTGATGATGCTTTATCTGCAGGATGATAGTGGAGAAGCCATGTTTTACCTTCTGTTAAAATTTTTCCAATAAATCCTTCAGGATTTTCATCAACTTGTTTAAAATTTCCATAGAAAAGTTTGCTCTTGCCTCCGCTGATTTGGGCACCGCAGTTTGGGCACCCATGTAGTTGGACGCTGGTTCCGTTTTAATTTTTTTCTTCAGAATAATACAAGCTCAACTAACCGAGATGTCTGTAATGTCAGCTGTTGTTTCTGCTGTGGTTAGTCTACTTCAATTAGGACACAGGTGAGATTGTTTCCTTGCAAACTGATAGGGTTGTTCTGTCACCGGGGGCTTCGTGTGCAATGGCATCTCATCTCATCCCTTCTTAGAATAAATTTTCCATTTGTCAACTGACGATTTTATTGGGGTATTATCCCCATAAACTCTAAAGTATCAGTGATATCACCATTCTTCCACTTAAGCTTCACTATAAATTGAATGCCACATTTTGCTTCAATTTAGAAGAATTCCTATTGTTCTACTAAGGGCTTTTTTGGGGCAGACCGAAGCCACCTCTTGTTAGTGCTTCAAATTTGGGCCTGGTCAGATATGATAAAACAAATTTATATGAGTTTACATTGGTGTAAAAATTGAAATTGATGCATAGTTTTTACTCTAAGTACCCATATTCCATAACCTTTTAGCAATCCCTTGTGTGATACATAGGAAAAATTAATGAATGCCTTAAAGTAAAAGAATACCAGGTATAAAGGGTTAGATGGGGCAATTTTGAACCTTTAAAGACCAGTTAATTTCAAAGCTACTTAAATTTTTCCAAGATATTTAGAATGGAGGAATCACAGTTTAAGTTTTCCAAGAAACAGATATTGAGGTGAGTTGGCAAAAGATTCCTTAGGGAATAACAACTTGAAAGGAAACAAGGTTCAGAAGAAGTTAACATATCATGATGACGACTTGACTAAAATAACTGCTAAAGCTACAAGGAAATATGTGGACGAACATTTACCCATGTTTGCTGAGATGACTAGGCTCCTATAACACCTCCAAAATCATTAATTTTCTGGGAACTACCCCTGCAGAGAGTGTAATTCACTTGGCTCACAAATGGAGGCGGAGACAAGGTGTTGACAGTTGTAAGCTATTAGCGATCTGCACACTCTGTAGGTGGGCAACAAGTCCTTTCTTGAAAGGCAAACTTAGAAACACACCTTGTCTTCCCCCAAAGGAGAATACTCATATTCCCAGTGTAGCATCAATAGCTAAGCATGATAAAGACAACCCAGTGAAGATTACAAATCTATCCCACTTACTGGCAATGATGCAAAAAAATCTTTAAATATTCTAGCCACAGTAAGACTATTTCACAACAAGTGAAGGTTTTTTTTCCACCCAGAGAGTCAAGATATTTCAATAGTGAGAAAACAGTTCATCTGTTTCCATCTTGTTAGGCCTAAATGGATATATTCTATGACTATCTCTGTTGAAACAAAATGGCCTTCAACAAAATTCAAAAGCTCTTCTCTATAATGAAAATAATAGAGTTAATATTAATTTCTTAACATGATAAATGATGAACTTTTAGAATATAAAATGTATTTGCTGATGAGCATGAACATTGGTAAATTTGCTTAAGAAACTATTTGACTCATGAATTACACATCTACATGTATGTCCTAAAGATATATGTGTGCAGAGAAAATTTATCAATAGCCCTAAACAGGAAATCATAACAATAGCCTTTAAAACAGAATCATAAATAAATGATATCATACCAATAAATGGTCATATAACAATAAATCAAAATTTTGTGTAGAATTTCCATATCAAGAACTATTTCTAATACCTAGCCTAAATCAGACCAGAATAAAGATGTGGTGATCTACTTTCAAAAATTATCAATGAAAACTTCCTGAATAACAAAAGACTATTGTCTAATACAGTCTTGAAATGAACCACCAGGGATTGAAGATGCTACAATAATCTAAGCAAAAATTTCCAATCTACTAGCTATCATGAAAATTGTCCTGGACTGTGCAGTTTTTTGTTCTGTTGCACATGAGTTAGAGTTCATTCAGTAGCAGCTGACATCATTGCTACTAAGTGTATAAACATTTATCAAAGTGATAATGAGAAACAAAGAAAGCTAGATATAAAAAGTGCAGTCTCTGATTACACTTAGAGTATAAGTAATCTCTGTTGATAGCAGCTTGATTTAAGGTCACATCAGAACAAAACAATAACTGAAGGCCAAGAGAGGCAATCTAAGTTGTAGACATTGCTCTAGTGTATGTTCATTACCACATAAAGCCATTTATGATTATAGAAATGCTTTCCAATTTCACTGTGTTAAATAAGCAAAAATGTTTAAAAGAACAGTTATGATATTATTATAGTATAGTGAATAATATGAAAGAGGACTCCCTGATCCTTTAGAATTCTCATTAATGGAAAGAAGAGAACAGACGTTTATGTACAGAAAAATGAAAGTGTAAAAGTGATAATAGAGTCAGTTTTTGAGATATCTTTTTGTGTGGCTGTTATTTTGAAATGAAATTGTACAGTAACCAAACTAATGTTTGCTAGCTAGACTTAGTGGTCAGAGTCCTAGTAGAATCTCATGTGTAGTACACACAAGGCCATATGGTTCCTAATGTGAATGATCTTTGGCCAGTTGGTTGCCAGGAAGTAAATCTATAAAGAGGAGATATTTAAAATTTGAAGACCCACTTAACTCTGCATAGAAATGGAACCATTTTACATCCTACCAGCAATGTGTGGCTCCAATTTTCTTCTTCCCTTTCTTCTTTTCTTTCCTTCCTTCTGTCTTCCTTCCTTCCTCTACTTCCTTACTTTCATTCCTTTTTGCTAATCATATCGAGTTTGGTGTGTGTGAGAGAGCCCCAGTGACACGGTGATTAAGCTCTAGCCACTCCTTGGGCGAAAATACATGGCCATCCGCTGTCATAGACTACAGTCTACATTACTGGTCTCTCTTCGGCCCAGGGAAAGAAGAGTGATGAAAATGGAAAGACATCTGGAAGTGACACAGAGAACAGGAGAACTAGGTGGTGCCTGGCCATCACTATCAACTACTCTGAAAAAGATCACATGAGAAAAGTCTAGATAAATGGGGAGAAAATGTGGAGCAAAGTCCTAAATTATAGAAAAGACCAGGCTTACTGATAGGACACTGATGGAACCCCTGGACTATGACTAATGTCCATTAGTCACTCTGCAAACCTAAAACTGAACGCAGCTCAATGTTAGAATAATCAGCTGTTTCAAGATCAAAAGGACAGCATTTCCCCAAGAACAAAGTTCAGGGACCTAATGAAGAAGGGGAAAATGATGGCACAATGAAGGAATTGTGGAAACAAGTGAACATAAATTGTTGACCATAAGACTAATGATGTCTTCTGTAAACTTCCAGCCAGTTCATAATGAAAAGTTAGTAATAATAATAATTTTTAAAAAATACAACCCCTTACAACAGTAAACCCCTTTGGTCAATTCTACTCTATCCCATATATCAGGGGGTGATCAGTCCTCTGATATACTCACAGCAAGGGTTCAACAGGCAGTTGTGTAGCAATAATTATTATTTGTTATAACACTGATATAGAGATCATGAGAGAGAGAGAGAAAAGAGCATTAGAAATTACATATATATATATATTACACACACACAAAGGATATATATATATATATATATATATATATATATATATCTCCTTTCATGGTACATGCTCACCTCCGCCCTGCTGGATGGTCCACGTGGAGAGGGAGACAGGAGAGCAGCTGGTACGCTGGATAGAGGCAGGCTGGTACGAAGCAGGCTTGAGAGAGGCAGGCTTGAGAGAGGGCCTCTATCTTAAGCCTCATCCCTATATACCCTCTGGGGCCAAGCCAGGCCCCCAATTACAGGTAAGGATATATATCACAGGAAGGGGTTGTGCCATGTGCACACATTATAGGAAAAGGGGGCTATCAGGGTCCCATGTGAGGACACAAGACCCCAGACTCCTGGATGTGGCTAAACTGGTTAGGCTAGACATCATTTACATCAGCATGTGAATCAGCCCACAGGCTTCAAAGGAAGGGAACCTTCATCCTAAGAGCAGGGGAATTAGCTCTGTAGTGAGACAACACAAAAGCCTTAAGTAACTGGGAACTACAGAGGTTATAGCTAACTTCTATAACAAATGCTGGTAAATAGTTTGCCTAATATTTGGAGTATAATAATGTGGAAGAGTTCTGTCTTCATCTGACACTCATAGAATTGCTATGATTCTGAATAGATTCAACTGCTAACACAATAGTGTGTGTGAAGTGGGACATCACTTTGATTTGGGTTTGTATTTCCCCTAACGGGTCAAATTTTGAACATTTTTTCATGTGCCGGTTGACAATTAATTCATTCACATTTTCGGGGACGGGGGCAGACCTCTATCTCTTTGGTCCATTTCAAAAGTGTGGTGTCCTTGGGTTATTTTTTGGTAAGAGTTCTTTCAGTATGCTCTGTCTATGAGATTCATAGATCTATGATTCTAAAATGTTTTCTCATAAACAAACCATTTTCTTCTCTTTGTAGATTACCTTTTCTCATTTCTAGTAATGTCTTTTGATACAGAGAAGGGGTTTGTTGGTTTTTAAAATTTTTGAAGAAGTCCAATTTATTTATTTATTGTTGCTCATAACTTGTGCTATATTTAAGAATCTATTGATAAGGTTTGAAAGATTTACCTCAGTGCAATTTGTATGGCTTTAAAAATATTTAATCTCTTTGATTTAAGTCTCTGATCCATTTATTTTTTTCTAGATATGATGGGAAGTAAGAGTTCAACTGTATTTTTTGCATAAGAATATCTAATTTTCCTAGCATCATTTGTTGAATATTCTATTCTTTTCTCCATCGAATGTCCTTGGCACCCTTGTTAAAAATCAGTTGGGTTGGGGGAGAGGCTGGGCAGTGTAAGATATGACAGAATGATAATAATTTGTACATTTTTGAGGGTTGGTGGGAAGGAAAGAGCAGGGAAAATGGGGAAGGGATGGAAAACCGATACTAGGGGCTCAAGGGAAAAGACAGATAATTGGAGAACAATAATAGCAGCGAACATGTGAAGGTGCCCGGCACTGTATGTTTATTTATGTATTGTGAAAAACGATGTACGAGCCCCCAATAAAATGATTCAATAAAAAAAATTTCCCACAAAAGTAGACAGCTATTTGGGAAATCTTAGTTCAGTTCTATTGGTGTATATGTTTATCCTTATGCTTACACCACAATGGCTGCATATGGTCTGAAATATTTTTAAGAGATCATTTTATCTTTCTAACCTCTATATTGAGATGCATAATAAGTAAGTGGATATTCTGAGTTAGCAGGATGATTTAAAACATTTAAGTCATATATTCAACTTTAGGTATTGTACTCCTTGTCAAATATAACAGAGTGGCAGCTTCTTGGAATTATGACTGTTCTTTCTATGGTTCATTTTTTTTTATTGATCCTTTTATGAGGACCTGCACATCCTATCAGAAGCATATGCCACTATTACTCAGGGCATCACTTTTTCGGGCCTGCCTTCTTGAACTTGCTCTTGTAGAGCATGTGTTTGTCATGGACTCCTCTATGATGGTGAGCCAGCGGGGAGGAATCCTGAGGCCCCCTCGGTACTGCACCATGGTATTGCAGGCTTCGGTGCTTGACAGATATTCCTCCATGCAGATTGGATGCCTTTCAAATTTAACACTTCTGAAAGATGTGAACGATCAAATGTGAGGTTCAGTCTACCGCACACTATCTCAATAAATAGTGGCTATTAATTTTTTCATCATTTCCATCCTTAGAGTGTAACTCAGAAGGAATAGTGCTTAAACACACTAGTGACTTGATTTAAGGTCCGCGAGATTAGTACCAATAAAGCAGTGCTGTTTTCAGGAGTGCACAGCTTGTCATCAGAATAAATAACAGGAAGGGATTGAGGAGCACCCAGAGCACCATCTAGTGCAGTGGTTCCCAACCTTCCGAATGCCACGACCTTTTAATATATAGTTCTTCATGTTGGGATGACCACCCCCCATAAATTTATTTTCGTTGCTACTTCCTAACTGTAATTTTGCTACTGTTATGAATCAGGCAATCCCTGTCAAAGGGTATTTCAATCCCCAAAGGGGTCATGACCCTCCGGTTGAGAACCACTGATGTAGTGGATTCCACCTCATAGAGCCCTTGCAGGGCGGAGTAGAACTGCCCCTGTGGGTTTCTGAGGCTGTCAATCTTTACAAAAGCAGGAAGTTTCATCTTTCTCCCTCAGAAGGGCTCGTGGGCTTGAACAGCTGACGCTAGATAGCAGCCGAGCACATATCCCTGACACCTTGTTACACCTGCGGCTGGTTCCCTTTTATTGTGCTGCCACTTTTAGTCAATAGGCTTGATGGTAGAAATGCAGAAGAGAAGCCCTCAGTGCAGGAGGAGGGGAGGATGGACAGATGAGAGAAATCAAAGACTTTTACTGCAGAAGAAGATCTTGGGTTAAAAATAGTCATGAACTTTTAAGTATAGTTCTTGATTTCTTCCCCATGTCTCAGGGAAGGAAAGGCAAAGAACTGCTAGGAAATAAGTTGTAAGGAACCAATTTACAAAAGCAAACACAAAAACTTGAATTAAGAGTTTCCATAGCCACCTATTTGAAGATTTAATAAAATGTCATCATTCAGATGAAAGACAGAAAAACATGCCACAAGAGTGGGAAAACTTCTTCCCTTTGATTTACTTTGAGATTTAAGAAAGAAAATGGCCATATCTCTCTGCAAAAACTTGGTAAAAGATTTATGACTCTTGTCCAATATTGCTACAGCATGCTGTTTGAAATTCAGAAACCCAAAACCATGAATAACCATCATCTCTGCCTTGTCCTCTTTCCAGGTGCCTCCCATACTCCTGGATAAGCAGTTCTCTGAATTCACTCCAGACATCACGCCCATTATTCTGGCAGCCCACACCAATAATTACGAGATAATAAAGCTTCTTGTACAGAAAGGAGTCTCGGTGCCCCGGCCCCATGAAGTCCGTTGTAATTGTGTTGAATGCGTCTCCAGTTCAGATGTGGACAGTCTCCGCCACTCCCGCTCCAGACTCAACATCTACAAGGCTTTGGCCAGCCCTTCTCTCATCGCACTGTCAAGCGAAGACCCTTTCCTTACTGCCTTTCAGTTAAGCTGGGAGCTGCAGGAACTGAGCAAGGTGGAAAACGAGTTCAAGTCGGAGTATGAGGAGCTGTCGAGGCAGTGCAAACAATTTGCTAAGGACCTTCTGGATCAGACAAGAAGTTCCAGGGAACTGGAAATTATTCTTAATTACCGGGATGACAATAGTCTGATAGAAGAACAAAGTGGAAATGATCTTGCAAGATTAAAATTGGCTATTAAGTACCGTCAAAAAGAGGTGAGTGTTACTAAACTTTTGAACAGTTTTTCTTTTTCATCACAATGGAATAGAACTTAATTATGGTAGGAAATAAGCCGGGCCTCACAAAATTAGCTTCAAGATTGAGAGCATTTTCTGTTTAGCTGTAAGTGGGTAATACTCAGAGTTTGCCAGATTAATAAGTATGAATCACAGTTAAGGAGGGTAATAGGTGGTTTAATGAATTGTGATGAATTTTAGATTCTCTTTTAGAATATACACTTTTACTGTAGTAAAATAAAGCAGTGCTGGTTTTATAGTCTCAAAGCTGAGGAGATGTCACCATGCCCCTTAAAACTCTTCACATTTTATTTACTTATCAGACAGTGTATATAACAGCTGCAGTTCCATACATGTAAATGTATATGTGGATATAAATATGTGCATTTGTGTGTCCCTCCAGTTTTCTCCTCTCAGATTCACAGTAAGTTTAAAATGAAAAAATACATATCAAAGTTTTCAGTAAATTAAAATATAAATTTTAAATAAGATGCATTATTAATGAAGAGAAAATATTTAACAATAAATGTCAATATTCTTAAGATTATTTTTCTTATGTCTTGTTTCAGTTCCTGGATTGACTTTCTTGATTTTTCCTGTTCTTCTTTTATTAGTCAATCTAATCCAGTTGTCAAAAACCCAAACCAAACAACGGCCGAGGCTTTGCCTCTGATCATAGTTGACATTATCAGGCAAATAGAACTGCTCTCGTGGGATCCTGAGACCGAAACTGCGTAGTAGAGTTATTGTTGTTTGTTGTTATTAGGTGTCTTCTCATTTATTCCAAATCGCTGCATATAATGGCAGGAAGTACTACCCGCCCTTTGTCATCCTTGCAATTGTCCTTGTGTTTGAGTCCATTGGTGCAGCCACTTCATCTCCATGCCCCTCTGCTTTACCAAGCTTGATGTCCATCTCCAGGATTGGTCTCTCTGGACAACATGCCCAAAGTATGAGAAACAAAATATTGCCCTCTTTGCCTCGAAAGAACATTCTGGCTATTGTTCTTCAGAGACAGATTCGACTGTCCATTTGACAGTCCCCAGTGGTACTTTCAACGTTCTTGGCCAGCATCATCATTCAAATACATTGATTCTTCTTCCACCTTGATTATCCAAGGTCCCAATTTCACAGGCATGAAACAATTGGAAATACCATGGCTTGGATCAGGCACATCTCCTCCGCAATGTAACATCCTTGCTTCTCAACTTTTTAAAGTATTTTGTGTGTGTGTGTGTGTGTGTGTGTGTGTGTGTGGGCATCACTGCCTCTGGTGGTCTGGGCGCTACCCAGTGCTGCTGCTGAGAGCCACCGCTGGATTTGAACCTCAAAGCCCGCGGGCTGCAGTCCCACACTCAACCACTTATGCCACCTGGGCTCAGCCCATAAAGTGGTCTTAAAGTGCAGATTTAGCCAATGTAATGTGTCAGTCTGATCACTTGATTGCTATTTTCAAGAGTATTGATTGTAGATCCAAACAAGACCAAGTCTTTGATAACTTCAGCCTTTTCTCTGTTTATTATGATGTTAGGTCCAGTGGGGGTGGGGGTTGTTTTTCTTTTCAATGAGTTGTAACCTTTCCTCTCCCTTTATTTATAATCTGTGAACTGCATAACCAAGTGCTTTAAGTCCTCCTTACTTTCAATAGGCAAGGTTGTGTCATCTGTAAATCACAGGTTGGTAATAAGACTTCCACCAGTCCTAGTACCACAGTCTTCATACATTCCAGTTAATTCAGGTTATTTGCTCAATGTACAGTTTTAATCGTTTAGATAAGTGAATATGTGACACACACCTTTCTTGATTTTGAACCAGGCAGCATTTTCTTGTTCTATTCACACAAGTGTTTCTTAATTTATGTACAGATTCTACATGAGCACAGTTAAATATTCTGGAATTACCAATCTTCTCAAAGCGACACAGTTTATTATCCACTTAGTTGAATGCCTTTGCATAATTAATAAAACACAAGTAAACATCTTTCCGGTATTATCTGCTTTGTGTTAAAATCCATCTGACAACCACAATGATATTTTTTGTGCCACGTTCTTATCCTCCTCTTGTAAAATCTTCAGCACAATTCTTCTTGCATATGATATCAAAGATAATTCTAAGATCACAAGCACATCTCAAAAACAGATGGCATGCATTGAACACCAATTAAAGAAGACATGATGAGCTGTGGGATGACATCAAGAACATCATACATGAAGAAAGTAGAAGACCATTCGAAGACAAGAAAGAACGGAAACATAAAGTGGATGTGAGCAAAGCTCTGAAACTTGCTTTCAAGGGTAGAGCAGCGAAAGAAACAGAAAGAAATGATGATGTCAGAGAGCTAAACAGAAAATTTCAAAGGGCAGCTTGAGAAGACAAGGTAAAATATTATATTGTAATGTGCAGAGACATAGAAGTATAAAACCAGAAATAAAGAATATGCTTCACAGATCTTGAACTGAAAGAACTTAAAAAAATTCAAGCTTTACATTGCAATCCTGAAAGATTATATGGGCAAAATATTTACTGATGCAAGAAGCTTCAAGAGTAGATACAAAGAATGCACAGAATTACCCTCCCCAAAAGAACTGGTCCACATTCATCTATTTGGTCAAGAACCAAGGGTACTGAAGGAAGAAATCCAAGTCACACTAAAAGAATTTGCCCAAAGAAGGCTAATTGAAGTGGTTCTACAGGCTAATGAAGCACTGGAAACACTTGTTCTTCTATGCCAAGAAATTTAGAAGACAGCTCATGGCCAACTGACTGAAAGAAATCCGTATTCATACTCGTTCCAAAGAAAGGTTACCCAACAAAATGTGAAAATTATAGAATTAAGATAATTGATAAGACATGCAGTTAAAATTTGGCTGAAGATTTGACTTGAGTAGAGAATCTTATTTTTCTCACATGGAGTAGCTCCTGGTTTGGAACTGCTTTCCTTGCAGTTAGCAGCCCAATGCATAACCCACTAATTTATACAAGAGCCTAAGCTTAATGTTAAAAAAGAAAAACTTTTTGTTTTCACTGCCAGTCAAGATAGTATTCTGTGTGAATTCTCTCCAGCTCAAAAATGTCATACTAGTTTGATCTGTTTCAACAGGTTCCATTTTCTTATGCCATAGTACTCAGGTGGCATGTGCACCTCTCTTGCCTTAGTGCCCAATCCAATCACTCCTCAAATTAATTCTGACTTATAGCAGCCCTATAGTTATTTGTTTTTGGTAGGTACCATCAACTCACATCCAACTCACTGTGACTACTTGAACAACAGAACAAGACTCTCAGGTCCTGTTCTCCCCTAGCAATTGTTATTTGAGATCATGTGCAGCCACTGTGCCAGTACATTTTGTCAAGGATCTTCCATTTTCTTTCTGTCTCTCCACAGTACCGGTTACCCTTGATGCCCTCCTCTAGGGACAGATCTTTTCTAACAACATGTCCAAAATGCATGCGAGGCGGTCTCAAAGTCTCGCCATCCTTGTCTCTAAGGAACATTATAGCTTTACTTCTTCCAAGACAGTATAATCTGCTGTATTTCTTCCAAAACCATTTATATTTTGACAGCCCAGGGTACTTTAAATATTCTTTGAAAGCACCATAATTAAAAGGCAGTAATTCTTGGGTCTTCTTTAGTTAATGTCCAATGTTCACATCCTTTTGAGGTGACTGAAGATATCCTGGCTCAAGTCAGATGCACCTTTGTTCTCTAGGTAGCATTCTTTATTTCCATCCCTTAAAGAGGGCTTGTTCAAAAGACCATATTTGCTCTAGCTTTTCTTTCCAAAATTGTATTTTAAGAGACTAGAGTGTTTGGGACATAAAATACAGTATATAAGATAAAGTGATGAAAAATGTCACGATTTAAGCTTTTCAACGTGTCAAATCATGAAAATGAAAATTATATTTTAGTTTTGATAAAATAAGATGAGACTTTGACGAGTCTTCAAAATTTGAATCAAAACTTCAAGATCCATTATAAATACAGTAGTATGCTTTTTTGGAAAGTAGCTTTCTGTAGTTGAGGGTAAGGATGGATTGATAAATGATTTCAAAAGTCTCCACTTACTCTATGAGTATGTTCAGGTTTTGTATTACCCTATAAAATGAGAGTAAGTTGAAGTTCCCTGGATGTTCACTCATATAATGAAACAGGGAGCACAGTGGTAGCCAGACCGTCTCTCCTGTGGATCACTTGCTCTCTGAAAAGGAAGCATCTTGGTCTGATTTTATGCCCACACTGAGTTTAGCCCTGACATCATGGCTGATTTAACTTTGTCTTTGGCTGAAATCCATTTTGTGAAGTCACATGAACACAATACTTACAAACTGCCTCACTATATTAACACTTATTATATGGTCATATTTTACTTAAAAATGATTCATGCATTTTATTTATTCATTCATTTCTTTATTTATTAACTCTCATAACACTTATTTCCCTGGATGTATTCAAAGAAATGTGTTTGGTCCTTGCTAAAATCGGGATAACTTGCCTCTGCTGTTAAAGCTCTAAGAGTTAAAGGCTTTTTAATACTTTCTAAAACGTGTTTTAAGATGCTTCTTGTTATGTTGGTTGTTCTCAAGTCAACTCTAGATTATATCCAATATAATGCTGCAAGATGAGGCCCCTGGATTGTAATGAATTCAGAATGCACAATGTCCACAGTAAATGTACAGCATTGATAATTGGGAAGGTGGAGGAGGAATGGGCAATATATCATTCTGCCTTCCAACCTAGGAGGGTTTATACGTTAGCACTGTATCAGAGAATCTTCTGCTGTGATCCTTATGACTTTCATTGACTAACTTGCAAAAGTTGGTCATTGGACCTTCTTTCCTAGATTTCATCTACAAGCTCTACTGAAACATGTTCATGATGAGTGACCATGTGTGATTTGAAATATTGGTGCATCATGCCCCCAATTACAGCAACATATAAGCTATGTCAGTAGTACAAACTGACAGATGAGTAAGAAGGATACTTGTATTTTTTATCTAATATGAAACTGTAGAATTAGAGGAAGAGAAATACTAACAATACAAATGGATGAAGGGTGGCTAAAATATAAATAAAACATGAAAAACAAAATACAAGGAGTCTTCAAAACGTTTATATAAAATTCCCATTACCTTTTCATGTTGTTTTCTATGAACTTTTAAAATCCTCTTATAAGAAGTCATAAAAATCAGTTCTATATGCATTTCTTTAAAGACATTGTCTTCTTTTACTTTTGTATATTTAAATGGGGGAGGAATAAAACTTGTTATTTAGAGAGCTATTCTGGAATATCTTTCATTTAGTATCGACTGCATTTATCCCATGGGTTATAAAAAACCTCAAATACAAAATAAGTCTTATAAATTTAAGAATAACGTTTACTGCCATTCAGGTCCTTTTTTAATATAAGCTTTTATAGTAAGGTCATATTCACTAAATTAAATTCTGGTTTAGTGTAATGATGTCACATTTCCATGTTGTCATTTGGAGGTTTGAAATTTGCCTTTGAACCATTTCTTTTGTGTGAGAAGGTCGAGGATCAGTCCTCCCTTTTCCTAACACTTTCCTCAAGCAAGCATCCCCTGAAAGCTGTCCCCTGCCTTAGACACAGGTGGCTTCATCCTACTTGCTCTCAGTCACGCTGCATTATGACCTTTCCCTCTTAACTCAACACTATGAGTATAAGGAAGGCATCCATAATCCTTACCTGCCAGAGTGACATGCTTGATGTAGGGTAGGTGCTCAGTAATAAATGCACCTGAATAAAGCTGTGGTCGCTTTTAATTCTGGAAGGTTTCTTTGCCTAATTAAATGGCAACATTTAGCTGAATAGCATTCCCGTGAGTACCAACAGTAAACCAATTATATTGCCAGGATTTGGTTGCACACTAGCTTGGTATTTGTTTAATGTTATCCAAAATCTGAGGTCTGCATTATACTGCACATCATAGATACTCTTGTATTTATAATTTTTCTTGAGCAGGAACAGAAACTATTTCCTTGTTTCTATTAGCACAGGACTAATGCTGTTGAACAAATAGTGGTACCATGAACATTGTCCAGTAATAGCAATTACTGGAATTGCAGCACCTGGAATCCAGGAAGTGGGAAAGAATAATCAATGGAAATACTGCATGGGAGTTGAGGAACGTGGAAGGAAGGGTCACAGCAGAGTACTGGCTGATTAGAGAGGCAGCTAGCACTGCTTTCTGGCTGTTGTACCAGTATCTTGGGATAGCCTTGGCAATGACCCTCTCATTTGGAATCCAGTGCATGCTTGTGTCCAGTTGTAGCCAGAGTAGAGTTCTTTGCCTGGTGGAAATTGGACAGAAAATTAACCCTTGTTAATAGTAGATTTCTAGTCATTGGGTTTCTTTGAGTCTTTCACTTTCCTCCTTTTTGTTTTGTTTTGTTTTAAACTCTGATCTAAATCTAGGGAATGTAAAATATGCTGTGCTAGTCTGGGTAGAATAGAGAAACCAAATTCATGGGCACTCATATGCGTACAAGAAAGAACTTTATATAAAGAGTAATTATACAATTATACAAGAAAACATCCCAGTCCAGTCCAGATCAAGTCCTTAAGACCTATATTAGTCCATATGTCCAGTACCAATCTATAAATCTCTCTTGTTACTCACATAACACATGCAATGACACCAAATGCGTGAAAGTTACAGGCCAGTGGACAGTAAATTTGGTGGAGGGGAATTAAGAATGAGCAGAAAATGACATTGCTCCTTTTGGGGAGATGAAAGAGAATGACATATTTATCATTATTTGCCTTGCTATATGATGATTAACCTGAGCACATTAGAGAAGTAAAACCTTCATCCTTATTGTACAATGCATGGCTATGTATTCCTTATTTTTTTGTATTCCTTTTTTAATAGGTTTCATATCATCTAAAACAGTGGTTCTCAACTTTGCTAATACTGTGACCTTTTAATATAGTCCCTCAGGTTGCGGTGACACCCAAGGATAAAATTATTTTTGTTGCTACTTCATAACTGTAATTTTGGAGCTGTTATGAATCGGACCGACCCTGTGAAAGGATCATTTGACCCTCCACAGTGGTCATGACCCACAGATTGAGAACCACTGACCTAACATAATAATTGTCAAATCATAAGCATTGTCCCAAAAAAACACATTGTCAAAATGTCCTTTTTTTTTTTTTGATGTAGGGCAATTCATGTTTTTGTATTTGAAAGAAAATATTGCATAAATAAAACATGACCTGTGGATTTGGTATATATCTCTTATTTTCCCTCTTCTAGGAATATGAGATTGAGCAAATTATCTAATGAGATTATTTCTTCTTGCTTCTAGAAATGAATAGTACCGCTTATCTCAGAGGTTGGTTGGGAAGATGATGTATAATAATGTAGTCCACAGCTTAAAATATTTCCCTGCAGGCCTGGATGCTGATGAGTTGATTTCCCCTCATCCCAGCCCCTGTACCACAAAATGAGGCACTGTCTGTCTGTGCGATTCATGATTGCTACTACAGTGAAGTCATTGCTCCAGCTCCTGGGCCAGTCTCTTTTTCTTGACCCTGCTTTACCAAGGGTGATGTCCTCCGTCAAGCACTGGATGCTCCCGATAACATGTTTCAAGGATAAGAGACCCAGATTTGTTATCCACACTCTTAAGGTGCCTTTTGATCTCAATTCTTCCAGGCTAGAGTTGTCCATTCTTCTTTGCAACCCATAGCACAAGTGCATCACTCTAATTTTCCTTGTTCATTGTACGGTTTGTACATGCTTCTGAGAAAATGGAAAATCCAGCGACCTGAGTCAGGTGCACCGTAATCCTCATGGTGACATCTTTACTCTTCAACACAGGAAAGAGATGTTACAGCAGATTTGCCCAATTCAATATAACATTCAATTTCCTGACTGATGTTTCAATTGGTATTGGTGGATGGATCAATTAAGCAAAATCCTTGAAAATGTCCATCTTTTGTCCATGCCGATTACTGATCCAGTTGTAAGAATTTTGAATGTCTTTGCCTTAGTGGGCAATGTTTACTAAAAGTGTAACATGGGATTGCCATCAATAAGTACGTCAAGTCCTCAGCATAGTGTCATGGCTGGTGTTGGTGCTAGGTGTTGTTGAGTTGCTTCTGACCCATATTAACTGTAAGCACAACAGAATGGAACATTGCCTGATTCTGGGCCATTCTCACAATCGCTCCTATGTTTGAGGCTCTCGTGGCAGCAAGAGTGTCACTCCACCCTCTGGAAGGTCTTCCTTTTATCTCTGCCTCATTACTTTACCACACACGATGCTCTTCCCTGGTGCCTGGTCTCTTCTAACAACATTGCAGAGCATGTAAGATGTCCCTAGGGAGCTCTCTGGCTCTAGTTCCTCCAAGACAGATGATTGGTCCTTGTCCTAAAGCAGCCCACACTGCTTTCCATATACTTCTCCAGCACCACATTCCAATGCATTGAATATATATATATATATATATATATATATATATATATTCGTTTGGGTTTATTTTTTCATGAAAGAACAATGAATTATCATTGCTATTATTTTTATTTATTCCCCTATAGAGCTTCAATATTAAAGGTCAGGAATGTGTAGGGAAATACTCTTCACCATTCTACTGTAGAATATGTAGTGCGACATCTTGGCACCATTGTGTAATATTTTAATATTTGTAATGAATATGTACTTTTGTCTCTAGGGTTGCAGTATAGATTTAGATATCTCCAAACAGATTATTCATTTTACCATCTATTAGTTTAATAAGTATTCTGAACCATTTACTTGAAATCTTCAAAAATATGTATTATGTAAATTTTTTATCTAACCTTTAAAACTGTCTATTGTACACAGTTGATTTTCAGTGTGCTTGTAGTTTTAAAATGTATCCAAAGAGTTCATCATGCATGAATTTTGAACCTGGCTGTAATATCTCAGAGTCGGAAACTATACAATAGCCCACATTAAAGTGCTAGACATCTGGTAGAATTGATTCAATCACATGTGAGCATGTTGAATGATTTAAATAAGTATGGGGGCCAGGAAAGAATCAAAGTAGCATTCCTTTAGCTCAGCAATTCTCTTTGAGGGTCAAATGACCTTTTCAGAGGGGTCTCCTGATTCATAACAGTATTAAATTATAGTTATGAAATAGCAGCGAAAATAATTTTATGGTTGGGGAGTCACCACAGCATGAGGAACCATATTAAAGGGTCACAGCATTAGAAAGGTTGAGAACCACTGCTATAGCTGAATTTTCTCTCCTGCACGTTTCCATTGCATGCCACCACCACCCCTTTTCTCCATGCATGTTCACATGCCACCTGTGGTTTGGCAAAGGGAACACAGATCATAAATTCGCACGGAACTGCCCCAGCCTTCTCCAGGAACCATATATTGTAGTGCTTGACACTGTAATGGATGAAGCAAATGCTTGTTCAAGACTCATCAACCTGATTGACAGGGCTATGACAGATCATTATGCATTTAATTTAACATTAGATTTTTGGAACTTGAAATTCAGTTCCTATGAGTTTCTATACAGTGAATTAAATGATGTATAATCATTTCTTCCCAATTCATACCTGAAAGTGATGGATTACCTTCCTACCATGGTTAAATTAAAAACAGCATACACAATGTTCAAATTATTGTGTAAATTTAGCCTTTAAGATGAATAAATTTATATCCCATAAAACATGAAAACAGCACATGTTAACTTAGGCTTCAACATAAAATATAACATTTGCTGCTGCTTTAAATAAATACCCAGAAAATATTAATTAATTCAATTTTTTAAAGAGAGATAATATTTTGTTCACCAGACGTGCTTTTCTTCGGGGTAAGCAGCTCTTCTTAATGCTGCTTTTATTTGCTGAATTAAAAACTTAAGTTGTTACCTTACTTATAGCCTCCTTGAATGATTCCACTGTTTATTGTACGTCTTCTCTTGCTTCTCGATGAATGGTTTGGCTCTATAAAGCTGATACATCCAAATCAGCTCCCACGTGCCTGACGAGAGCACCTGCTGCCTAGGACGCAGGTGCGATGATCTGGCTTGTCGGTGATAAGAAACATGTCTTGTACAAATGCTCATACTCACACCAGTGCCTCTTATTTCTCGGATGGCCCATGTTTTTCCTATTGCTTCAATGGAACAAGAGGAGCCAGGTTTTGAAATTCCGGGTTTAGCAGCTTATCTCAACCCAAACGTTTCTTGGACAATTACCCAACTCCAATAGGTTATCTTTGGAAATTTGTGAAACATAAGAAGTATTATGGCAAGTAAAACTTTTTTATCATTGATGTTCACCTTAATTTTCTTTTCAAGATGTGAGGCATAATCACATTTGGGGGTGGTTTTTTTTTGGGGGGGGTTAAATAGGGGTTGGTGATTTTATATTTGAATGTTTGGAAACAGAGCATACAGAAAATCTCAGAGTGTAGATGATGTTTGTGTTTTAATCAGATATTGAAGCTGAACTTGTGTCTTTATAAACTGCTTTGAGGTGACATGAGAGGGGGACAACATGTAGGTTTGTTTCATTTTGTACATGCTCTGTTCCCTTTCTTCATCAGCTTTACAGAACACTCTGTGGCATGCCTTTCAGACGGCTTGACAAAAAAATTTTGTGTTACTCTTCGCCATGGCCTCAAATTAAGGAGCCCGCTTGCTGTCTCTGCACATTTTTTTTAAGAACCTGGTTTTCCTTTCCCACAGCTTTGCTTGCGTTAAGTCATGATTCCAATTATTTTTCTCTGTGTCATCCTCTATGCAGAGAGAGTTCCCCCATACCCCTTTCGGGCCCGCAGCCCTGTAACTTCATACTCCTTTTCTTGATTTTCCAAACCAAACTTTGGGGGAAGCCAGAAATTGGGTTGGCAGCTGTTGAATACACTTTGAAAAGCCTGGTTGAAGAGAGTGAGTGAGCTCTGGTCAAGAACTGCTGTGGAGAAACAGAGCTCCGTGTTCTGGAGCTCAGTGCTGAGACCACTGCATAAACTCACCTGGTGGTGGGTCTTCCTCCTCCTCTCTGTTCCTTCCACTAACCCAGGTATGATGTCCTTCTCCAGGAATGAGTCTCTCCTGCTAGAACTTCACAGGTAGATTTGTTTGTTCATTTGACACCCGATGGTGTTTTCAATATTCCTTGCCAGCACCATCATTCAAATGCATCAATTCTTCTACAGTCTTCTTTACTCAACATCTAACTTTCAGATACATGTAGAAAAATTGAAGTCACCCTGGCTTCAATCATACACATAGTAACCCCCAGAGTAACATCCTTGTTTTTCAACACATCAGAGAGGTCTTGTGCACATGTTTTCCCCAATGCAATGCCTCGTGTCATCTCTTGATGGCTGTTTCCACGCGGATGGGTTGTGCCTTCAAGCAAGACAGACTCCTCGAAAACTTCAACCTTTTCTCCATGTTTCATGACATTACCTATTCAGGATGAGGATTTCCTTACATGGAATTCTAATCCATATTGCAGGTGGAGACCCTTGATCTTCATCAATGTGTTGGAAGCCCTCATCACTTTCAGCAAGCAAACTTGTGTCACCGGCATGTCACAGGTTAATGAGCCTTTCTCCAGTCCCGATGCCTCTTTCTTCATATAATTCAGGGTTTCTGATTATTTACTCAGTATACATGTTGGATATGTCTGTCTGATGAGAGGGTATAATCTTGCTGCACATCTTTCTTAAACTTTAAAGCATCCCAGTATTCCTATGTTCTATTCCCACTACTCTTAGTTCATGTACAGGTTCCACATGGGCACACGAACTATGTTAGAATTATCAGTCTTCCCAGTGCAATTCACTTTTAGAGTTTACAATTTATTTATTGTTTATTAAAATAGAATAAATGCTTCTGTGCTGTTTTTACCACCTATAATGCTTCTCTATAACTTTACTTATAGATCCCATATACATCCACATATTATAAGACCCAAACTTCTCAACAATATATATCTTCTCTGGCCAATGAGTTTCAGTCTAAGCTCATCTCTCATCTAACTTGTCGTTTACGCTCAGACATTCTCTATTATTTATATCTCCTTTCTATGATCTGTTCTTCATCCCTTGGCTATGAAGAGATGAGCTTGAAATACTGGAATTACCTTTGGCTATATCTCACTTGTTCTTGAACCTGTTAAGACTCAGTCTTGGTAAATCTTCCAAGATCCCTCTTCTTGTATTAGGCTGGATATCTTTTGCCTTGAACATGTATACTTTTCATATTGTATAGAGCTCCATAATTCATATATATTTTGTTGTTGTTATTCTGAGTGCTATGCAACCATTATAATAAATACTGCCAGAATTACTAAATGTGAGGTAATTCCAGCGGGGCTTCCAGGATAAGAACATACTAGGAAGAAGAGAGAAGTGCTTCACTTTTGAAAAAAAAAAGGCTACAGTGAACTTTATTCATAGCTGTACATCACTCCCTAAGATCATGCCAGAAGGTGAGCCCCTTATGTTGGATGGCAATTTGGGAAGAATTGCCTCCTCTAAATAGAGATTGATGGACCAAATCTTTTGGGACTTTCAGTTCCTAAGGGAGCATGACTGAAAAAGAAATGGCTGAAAACATCCAGTAATAATTGGATCCCGGAATGCATGAAGTATGAGTCCAGGAAAATTGGAGTCATCAAAACTGAAATGGAATACATGAAGATAAAACTACAGGGTTTGTGATGTTCAGTCAAATCTACCTATCTGATTGGCTATACATTCCAGAAATGAATTGGCCATTAGAAACTGTAGACAGTCTATGGAGTATATGATGCTTCATAATGTTCCTGTATGTATGCACAGTGAAGTCAAGAGCAATGAACACAAACTCTTTCGTAATATTATAATAAAAATACCAGATCACAGTTCTAAGGTGTACGCTTCGAAATCTTCAGATTTTAACAATCGCATTGAAATTTGTGTCTTGAATGTTTCTTTGCAGCCATCTTCAGGGCCATTTCAATTCATTGACATTTTATATATCAAGATATTATCTTCATACGTTTGAAAAATATTAATTGAAAATAGTTAAATTAAAGCAACAAAAGCTGTGGCAGTTCTATATTTGCTCGTTTACTTTTTAAAATATCTAGAGGGGTAATGAAATAAATATTATTTTGGTTTTTGCTTTGTTTTATCAGACTTTTCTAGCCAGTGAACAACTATTTTCTATGTAAGCAGTCATACTAATGAAAAAGGTGTATGCTATACATAAGAAGGTAGCTGTTTCCTCTCTTTTAATGGAACCATTCAGGATCTGACACTCAGGAATCTTTGTGTTTTCTCTGTGATATTAAAAGCAATCCTTACTAGTGATCTGTTCCTAGTGGTGATTTCTTTCAAATTCCTTGGCAGAGTCATAGTAAACATTTAGCCAAACAGGTACATGGGTCTGCATTATAAATCAATGACAAACTGATGTGTTTAAAGATGAGACTCCACCAGTTGTTTCATTGCATCAGTTTTCTACATCCTGTCTCTATATATCATTAGCTATATACCCCTATGAATAGAAAATGAAATATTCAGCATGTAACCAAGCAAAAGAAAATGAATTAAAATTGGTAATGAGGATTATGTGTTCAAGTTAAAAATGGAAATTAAATCTATTACCAAGTAAAATTTGTGTAAAAATACAAGTGGGAAGGAAAAGTTGTATTAAGGTATATCTGTCTTTACTATAGTTATTGAAGAGTAAGTATTTATTTGTAAAACTCTTAAATCCAGATTATTCCTTTCTGCTTTTCAATTTAGAAATGCTACCTATAATTTGAGTACCCAGAAGGTTCACATACTTTATTGCTTCTCAAGCCCCAAACAAAGATCAAGTAAAAATGTCCCTCCCTCACAAACTTCATATACCTGGCTTCCTCTGCGTCTACTAGCATCCAAGGGTGGTGACTGTAACTACATGCATTGATGCTTTACCCTATGCATGGGGAACTGCAAAATATACATTTATCACTTTTCTGCTGTGGCCACAACAAGTGATCACATAACCCTCTGCAAAAGCAAACTGCCATCAAATCAATTTTGGCTCACAGTGACTATATAAGACAAACTGGGACCACGCTATAAAATTTCCCAGACAATCGACCTTGATGGAAGCAGGTTGCATCAACATCAGCCATGGAGTAGCTGGAGGTTCAAGGAGCTGTCATTTGGGTCAGTCAGTATCTGAATGCTTCTCTCACCGGGCCACAGGTTCTCCTCAGTTTTCACATTATGGCTTAAGAAAAACCCAAAAAAACAAAATGGTGTCTTACAGTTCTGAAAGTCTCGTGTCAGTCATGGGGCTCGAATCAAGGTGTCAACAGGGCTGCATTCGTTTATAGGTGCTCTAAGAGAGAATCAGTGTCCTTGTTCTGTGTAGCTTCTAGATACAGCCCATATGCCTTTCATCATAGTCCCCTTTCTGCATTTGTTAAAGTCAGTAATGGCTAATTGGTTTTTTTTGGTCACAAAGAATCACTCTGGCAGAGCGTCTTCTGATTCCATGGAGATGACTGGGATATGCAGGATAACTTCTCAGCCTTTAGCTGACCACATTATTGTGACTCTGTTTGTTAGGTGCCATTGCATTGATTTCACTTCATAGCAAATCTCTGTACAGCAGAAGGAAGCATTGTTGAGTTCGGTGTCATCCTCATAGAGCTCGTAGCTACAACCCCTGTGTCAGTCTAATTAAGTTTCTTCTTTTTTCCATTTACTAAGTATCATGCCCTTTCCCAGGTACCACTTTCTCCTGATACTATGTCCAAAGTACTAGACAAAGTTGCATTGCACTCACTTTCAAGGAGAACCATAACTCCAAGTTTGGTTTGTTTTCTGGCAGTTCATGGAACACTCAGTGTTCTTCACCAGCACCAAAGATTGATTTTTCATTGGTATTCAATGTCCTGCTTTCATGTGTCTGAGGTCATTGAAATAGCATGACTTAGAGTCTTATTATACAGTCACATAGTTGTTCTTTAATATTTTGAATAGGTCTTATGCTATAGATTTGCTAACTGCAATCTATCTTTTAATTTTGACTGCTGATTCTAGGATTTGATTTAGAAGCCAAGTCAATTGACAGTTTTGCAACCAAAAAACAGGGAAATGTTGGCAATCTCAATCTTTTCCATTTATCATAGTACTTTCTATTGTCCACTGTTAAAGATTTTTATTTTCTTCATTTTTTATGTCTGAATTTTATTTTATTATTTTTTAGATGTTATTTATTGTCAGTAAAGTACCCTACATCTTGAAGGTCTGTGTTTCACCTTTATTAGCTAGTCCTAAAATCCCCTTCACTTGCAGCCAGCAAGATTACATCACATGCAAAAGCTTACGTCCAAAGGCTGATGCCATGTTCCTCATCCAGTCTAGATGTGTGGATTATTTGATCAGCATATATATTGAAGAAGGATGTAAAAGAATACAAAGACTTACTCTTAGATTATGTACAAGGTTTTACAGGAGCACAATCAAGTGTTGTGAGATCCCCCCCACCCTTTTTGGGGAATGTTATCCTGAGTTTAAAATGATCCAAATAATTTTTTCACCTTTTCCAAGTCAGTAAAACATATATCATTTTCCTTTGGATCTTTCTGGTATTCTCTGATCAAAGGAGAAGTATGAACTGCACCAAGGAGTTAGTAAAATTCAAAGCTGAGTTCAGCAAGGGTATCTTGGTTCTCTGCTCTCTTCTGAGTCTATCTTGGTATTTAGGTTACTCCCTTTCAGTGCAACTATTTTTTAAATACTTTCAGCTAAACTTTATTTGTAATTGTTAATAACTATTTTTACAATAATTTTCACATTATGTTGGATCACCTTTCCTTAGAATGGGTACAAATATTGATCTAGTCCAGTTGGTTGGCCTGGAAACTCTTTAGCAAACTTCTTGGCATAGAATAGTGAATTGTTTCAGTACTGCATCCATTTTCAGAAACGTGTCAATTGTTCTTCCACCAATATCTGGAGCCTTGATATTTACTAATTCCTTTGATGTGGTTTGTATGTCTCCCTTTAATATTATCAGTCTTTTCATAATATATTACCTCTTGAAATGTTTGCATGCTTACCAAATTTGTGAGTCCAGACAGACTAGAGAAACAAATTCATAGACATTTATATGTGTATAAGAAAGAGCAATTTATATACAAGAGCAATTGAATATTGAGAAAACACCCCAGCCCAGTTCTGATCAAGTCAGTAAGTCTGATAGTTGACCAAATGTCTGATACCAGTCTATATTCCTCTTCAGAATCATGCAACCCATGCAACAATGTCAAATGCAGGAAGATCACAGGCTAGTGGGTGGAAAATCTTGTGGATCCAATGGCAGTTGTAAGCCTTTCAGTGCTGGTGTGGTTCTCCATGTGGCTCCTCCAGCTCCAGGTCTCTGGCTGTGAACAGCATAGCTCCATTTGCCTTGAGTCTCCAGCCTCCAGTGAGCTATTTATCTCCTTAGTGCCTACAAATGAGGTCATCAAGCTATGACCAGATTGACAGGCTAACCCTATATTTTGACTCCTAATAGCCATAAGTTGCCACCAGATTATGTAGCTACCACACAAATATTTTGATACAATAACCCTGTGTACTCATTTAATCATTTTTGATGCTTCCTAAATTTTCCACCTTTTTCCCTTCATATAATATAGCAACTTGTAGCTTAAATTATTTCTTCAGTTCTTTCACCTTGACATATACAGAGCATATTCCTCCCTTTCAGTTTTCTACTCCAGCTCTGTGCACATTTCCATTATATTTTATTAGATCATATAAAACTACCATTTGTAATTTCCATTCATCCCTTGTACCTAATAGTTTCATTCATTTGCTTCAGTGATTTTACATTCAAGATCAAGTGTCATAGCTTCTTTATAGCCCACGTCTATCTTCTCTTTCGTTCTTGCATTTTTAATTATCTTTGCTTTCTTCAGGTATGATGTCCTTGATGTCATCCTGTTGCTTTTCTGGCCTTCTATCATGATCATTAGTACATCACCTCTTCTTGGAATTGTCTCTAAATCCAGGTGATATTTACCCAAAGTCGCAATTTGGAGAGAATTTTGGAGAATAAAACAATCTTAAGTACATCCCAATGGAATTTCAAGAACATCCCAAGAACAGATTTTACACATTGAACAGTAATGACAGAGACTTGATGAGTTATGAAATAGCATCAAGAACATCATTCATGATGAAAGCAAAAGGTTATTATTAAGAAGGAAGAGACTCTCAAACTTTCTCTATATCACAAAACAGCAAAGGCAAATTGAAGAAATGATAAAGAATTGAACAGAAGTTTTCAAATGGCAACTCAAAAAAGCAGTAAACTATGACAATGCAATGTGAAAAAACTTGAATTAGAAAACCAAACATGAAAAACGTGTTCAATATATCTTAAACTGAAAGAACTGAAGTGTAAAATAGTCAAGTCTAGAATTACAATATTGAAAAATTCAGTGGTCAAAATTTTGACTGCTGCTGGAAGCAACCTCAAGAGGAGCTGGAAAGAAGACACAAGTCATTGTATCCGAAAGAACTAGTAGACATCTCATCATTTCCAAAGGGAGCCTATGAACAAGAGCCAATGGTACTGAAGGAAGAAATGCAAGCTATAATGAAGGCATTACACCCCTCCCCCCTCAAAAAAAGGCTCCAGGAATTGATGGATTACCAACTGAAATGTTTCAAGAAACTGATAATTCACTGTCGGCTCTCTTTGTATACAATAAGAAATTTGAGGGACAGCTCCTTGACCAACTAACTGGAAGAGATCCATATCTGTGCCCATTTCAAAGAAATGTGACCTAATAGAATGCCCAAATTATATAGAAATATGATGAATATCATATGCATGTAAAAATTTGTTGAGTGTCATCCATAATGGTTGCCATTGAAAGAAGCTGCCAGAAATTCAGGCTAAATTCAGTAGAGGACTTGGAACAAAGGATCTCATTGCTACTGTCGAATGGCTTTTGTTTGAATGCAGAAAACACCCAAAATAGGTTTATTTGTGTTTTATTGTGTATGCAAAGGCAGTCAACTGTGTGGATGAAAGCAAACTATAGGTAACCTTGAGAAGGATGGGAATTCCAAGACACTTCATTGTGCTTATAGGAAACCTGATGGTGGATCATGGGGCAGTTTGTGAGAAGATGATCAAGTTTAAGCTGAATGATTTAAATTAAGAAAAGATTTAGGTCTTTGTTTTATTCTCTCACCGTACTTGTTCAACATGTGTGCTGTACAAATAATCAGAGAAGCTGAATGACTTATTTGAAGACTGCCATATCAGGTTTGGAGGAATGCTTATAAAAATATGCAATATGCAGATGACACACTTTGGATGCTGAAAGTGAGAATTTCTTGGAGCACTTGCTAATCAATATCAATGATTATAGCCTTCAGTAGGGAATACAAATCAATAAAAGGAAGACCAAAGTTCTCACAACTAGAACAATAGGTAACATCATGAAAAATGAAAACTATTAAATTTGTCAAGGTATTCCTGAACAATCAATGCTCATGGAAGCCGCCATCAAGAGCTCAAATGATGCACAGCACTGGGTGTCATCTACTACACAGGAAAAGTCAGGGCGTTAACTTTGATGATGATGATTCTGCTGGCCCAACCCTTGGCACTTTCAACTGCTTCATGTGCACTGGAAAATGGTACATTGAATTGTCCATTTGTGTTGTGGTGTTAGAGCAGCATCTTGGAAGTGCCATGAACTGTCAAAAGAATAAACAAATCTACCTTGGAGGAAGTAAGGCCAGAATGCTTCTTAGAGACATGGGTGGTGAGACTTAGTGACACACGCGTTAGACACATTGTCAGGAGAGACCAGTCCTTGGAAAGGGACATCCCCCTTGTTAAAGTACAGGGACTGTGAAAAAGAAGGCTCAGCAAGATGGATTGATACAGTGGGTCCAGTAATGAGTTTGAGAGAAGAACAATGATGAGGATGACTCATGAGTAGGCCATGTTTGGTTCTGTTGACACATGGGTGCTATGAGCCAAAACCAACTGGAGAGCACAGAACAACAGCATATTTAGTTAAACTTACATAGGTATTGTTTCCCCACCCTCACCCTCTTGAGTTTAAAACTTTTTTTTTTTTTACTCTTTCCTAGATTTTCTTATGGTATCATCCCCTTTGAAGTGGAAGGTTTCCAATGTGTTATGCTGTGCATATTTGTTGATGGCCAAGTGCCTTTTATCTGAATAGGGCTTTGTTTCATCTTTTTAAAAAGCTTTATAGTTTAAGATGAGAAGTACAATATTTTCATTGCTGTTTCTTTTATGTAATCTGTGAGATTTTAAGACAGTTCTCTGCATTTTCACCTTTCACAATTTTGTTTTTTGTTCTGTTTTGTTTTGTTTTGGGGGGGAGGGTGAGGCATCACTGCCTCTGGTGGTCGTGGGGGTTACCCAGGGCTGCTCCTAAGAGCCGCCGCTGGATTTGAACCTCCAAGCCCACGGGCCGCAGTCCCACACTCAACCATTTACGCCACTGGGGCTCAGCCCCACAATTTTGTTTTATCTCCCTATCCATTCTATCCTTAGTTTCACCCTATGTGACATTTTCTGAAAGTCTTAAATTGGTAAAGTTTGTCTGTAACTAATTTGGAAATATGTAATCTTTCTTTAAAAAATACCGTGGGTTTTTTTTTCCTGGACTAATGCCCTCTCTGCTGTTTCCCTTGAGACTTCAACTCTAGTTCTTGATATTTCTCCATAGATACTGTTAAGTTTTTCTTCAGTTGATTCCTATCCCTCTCTCAATGGTTACATTCCAGTGCTCTAGCATTATGCTTACTTATTCTTTCCACTGCAATGTCATACTGCTCTTTAAGTACAATCTGTAATGTTTTAACATATTAAATATTTCAGGTTTTCAGTTTGAAGGGTTTTTTAACTTGCTTCTTTTTTAATAGTTCATATTTTACTCTGCAACAATTCCTTATAGTTTCATTTACTATAACTATATCAAGGTTTACCTTCTTGAGTATAGTTAAAACCTTATAGAAAACATATGCACATATAAACAGCTATGTTTGAATTTATTCCTCATCACTTGAACCATAGGTCAGTCTGGGAAGAACTGTGCTCTCTGTGGTTTGCAATGACCACTTATTCTAAAGTAGACCATGAAGCTTTCTTCCAAGGCACATCTGGGTGTATCAAACTTACACTCTTTCAACTAATCATAGAAATCCTTAAACACTTCTTTATGCCAGACTTATAAAGTCACTGCCTCCCAAACATTGCAAAAATTAAGTTGTGAAGAATCAATTCTGTGGTATCCTCGAATTTATTTTTTGTTGGTCATGAAAAGCTAATTTGCTTAAATCTCAGTTCAATTGTTTCTCCTTTTCCCTTTGAATAGACTTTCCACGGAATGCACTGCATGTAGTATGAAAACATCTGAACTGAATTTGGGGAATGTTGTTTTTTTCATTTCTCATTGTCTTCTTTTTGGAGCGTTCTTCAGTAATTCTAAAACGCAGAGGTACTAATAGGATTTTTTCTTTGCATTTAATCACCTTTCATTATGGCAAAAGAGTACCCTACTCTGGGGTTAATAGCCAAAACTTATTTTTTTTAATTACTTTGTCTTTTCTTCCAATTTTTGTTGATCTTGCATAACCTTTGCATTGTTTTATTCCTTATTCAGATGCATAGCAACTTTGATTTTACATTCCACTGAGACTTGGTGATTGTATACTGTTAGTTAATAGCAATGTCGTCTCTAAGGGTATTTCACAGTCATATCAGAAGTGGATCAGCTATGGCTACTAAAGACAATGTCATTGCTCTCCTTTTTTCTGCCTGAAATCTCCCACTGCTTCTGAATTTCACACACATGTAGTCTTTACAGCAGTTTTCAAGACTATGTACACATTTCTACTTCATTAGCTGGATAGCATACTTTTATATTCTAGGTTTTTGGTTTTCTTGTTTTGTTGCTTTAATTATCGCCACCAGCTAGATAGTAACCTATATTTAAGATGTTGTTTTCTCTTTTGTTCTCTGACAGAGTCTCACTATTGATTTAATGAGATATTGTAAATGACCCAACTATTTGGTTTCTGCTGATCATCTTCAAAAATGGTGATACCTGGAAACAATACCTGGGGAACACATTATGAACAAAACAAAGAATATTAACTCATTTTTTCCCTAAGAATGTTAATTTTATATTTAGAAACCTTTTCATTAAGCACCTGCAGATTTTTGTGTTCGTGACATTCCTTTCCTATTATCTATTTTGGGTAATATTTTATTTATGAACTAGTTCCCTCATGTCTTAATAAATATTAACAAGTAGCATTTCAAATGTAGGTTGAAATCAGTTTAAGTTTGAAAACTAGAAATACTACTACCTTCTGAGTTCTGTTATAATTTGTCCCACTCTTTCATCTTCACCGAGTTACAATAAAAAGTAAATAATGATGACAAATGATAGTCTGTTAACTTTATAGCTGTTCTATTATATATGTATGTGACTTTAACATAACTACCTTCATTTTATACATACTGCATACTATATTAAAAGATCTAAAATCCTCAAGTCAAGATAATATTTTAGAACAAAAATAGATTTTGTTTTGGAAATTTCAAATTCATTTTGGAAATTTTATCTCAACATATTTCTTCTGATGCTTCCTGTAAAGTGTATATGTAATATTTTAATAGAAATAAGCTATTATTATTTAGGAAGCATAATTGTCATATGTCTGTTACTTTCCCATATCAGTTGTCAGTTGTTACACATATACCTGAGATTCAAATGTTGTGTGTGTATGTGTCTAACTATATGTATTGGGGCTATAGTGTTTTATTCTCTACCTCACTAGATATCTTGCTGTCATCTTCCTTATTAACTTAGAAAAACACTTAAAAAAACTTAGCTGTACCCAAGAGAACCAGTTATGAGGAAGATAAACTCAAAAGGACAATTTAAAAATAAATTTTCTTTCCAGCTTCCTTATTTAAAAATAGCATGCTTGTTGAGACTTGTCGGGATTAAAAATAGTCCGTAAGTAGAAAGATTATGTTTTCTAAAGATCTGTTTATCTAACATTTCATGTCAAAATAATAAAGCATCAACATTCATATTTCAGCAGGAATGTCCTCAGAGGAACCATCACCATCACCACGTAGACACAAAATAACCCACTTCCTGAATATGCTACGTGGGGTCCGAGTTCAACTTTACTTTGAAAAGGGAGAACTCAAATTTTGGAAGTTCTCCTACAGGAAATTTGGCTAGCACCCCACAATCGGTGCTTACATGAGCTGTCCATCATTATAGCAAACACAGGAGCCCCTGTGATTGTCATCTGGTGCCGTCAGGTCAGTCTCAGCTCACGGTGACCCTACACATAGCAGAATGCAACATTCCCAGGTCCTGCACCATCCTCACCTGCGTTCATGGGTTTGAGCGCACTGTTGAGGTCACAGTGTCCATCGAACTTGTCAGGAGACTCCTGTTTTGCCCCTTTGCCTTACCAAGCATGATATTCTTCTGCAGGGATTCGCTGGGAGTTCAAATGGTGAATGCCCTGGACTTCTAGCCAACATGTTAGAGGTTTGAGTACAAAGCCCCCCTAGAACAAAGTCCTGAAGGTCACAAGACCTCCAAAAGGTCACATCCGTTTTGGAGCTCAGTTCTTCCCTGACACAAAAACATAGCAAATGTCACCGTGACTCAAAATGTATTGGGTGGCCACAGTGAAGACTGACACAAACAAATAAGTAAACACACGGCTATTGAGTTGATTCGGACTTATAGTAGCCCTGCAGGACTGAGTGACATGACCCCATAGGCTTTCTGAGCCCTTTTTATTTCAAATCGTTTTTCAGTACATAATCCAGATATCTTATCATTCAGTAGTTCAGTGTTGTACAATCGCCATCACCACCATTTGATGGTTGCTTTCAGTTGTAGAATGCCTCTAATATATGTGTGTAATTAGGCTTAGACTCCACCCCACCCTCCTCCAGTATGATCCCACTAACATAATAAAAGAAAAACTTCTATTTCTCATCTGTGCCACCATCAGAGGTAATAAGATTAAGGCTTCATCCTGTCATTTGGAGGCACAAAACTCAATCCCTAACAATCTCTGACTTCCTAAGGAAGATAAATCTTTGTAAGTCTGACCCAGTTTGAAAGAGGAAATGGACATGCTTTCATTATTCGACTCTTCCAATCATATTATCTTAAATGTTAGAAACTTCTTCCTCCTTTGATGGGTAAAATCAGATACATGGAAAATGAGGCATTTGTATTAGGTTTCTCCAGTGGGAAATAGGTTAGTTCGTGGCTTCACATGAGAAATAATTTACACCACAGTCTGATTTGTGATCCACCTGGGTTTTTACGAAGGACAGAAGAAGTTGTAGGTTTTAAATTACAGTCCCCTCAGGGGACTGCACAGCCACACGTGATGGTCTGAGACCCGAGAGATGCAGGCATGGCCGAGGAGGGCAATGGTCTCCAGTGTCTGGCCTTTAGACCCTTTGGCTAGGAGGTGTGGTAGACAATATTGGCTGTTCTCATTGCCTGAGTTAAGTCCAGCTGGCCTAGTTTGGGTTCACCCCCTGGTTCCTGTTTCTGGCTACTAAATATTTATTGTTTATGTGATCCCGGGTATTCAAATTCAGAGTTGGGTTAACATGCAGCCCCCTGTTGAGTCTCTCAATTCCAGATATGCCTCATCTAAGGGGCTCACTCTCCCCACCCCTGCCACTAATTTCTGTTGAAACCACTACCATCGAGCCTATCTGACTCAATTCACAGCAACCCTGTAAGACAGAATAGGACTACCTCGGTGACTTCCAGAGATGGTACATCCTCATCAGTTTAGATATGTTGTATTAAACAGGATACAATTAACTTTGCTTTTCAAAACATTATCAATATGTATAATAATTTTTCTAACTGCTTTGGTGACTCACATCTTAATTCTTGGGACAGTGAAGTATTAAAATGAGGAAATTTAATCTGTATTTGTTTACTGGTCACTGTAAATAAACCAAGTAAAGGAGGTAGAGCATATGTAAAGAAATATAGGAAGGTGCTCAGTTTCACTCCTTTGACAAATCAGCAATTTCTTTCTGAAACATGCTTGTGATGTGAAACATCTCTGGTGTCTTATGAGACTCCGAGGCTGAATGTTAGGGAAAATAAAGTGGGGTTATTATTCTATTGGCACTATGGCAAATCACATCGGGAAAGGGGGTGGGGAGGAAAGAGAAGGAATTCTGATACACTGAACTTTTAGCTCTCAGCCACATCATTTCCATCCTTTCTTTATATCTTAAGAGTTTTCAAAAGATTATTTTGAAATACTCTAAGCTCCTAAGGTTTACAACAAAGAGACTCTATTTGAAATAATGATTAATAAGATTACCCATTTAATACACTCTTAAGTAATTCATGTAATATATTCACTTCATGAATTTCCACAATGCAAAAGAAGGTTTACAAAATGAAGAGTAATTATAGACATCTAACCTAAAACCACAAATCCTTTAACAAAAATATGTGAAGCACTCTTCTATTTAGAATCCTGACATAAAATTTTATTAACAAAAGGAGACTGTTGTATTACTCCTTTGTGAAAGAAATTTTAAATACAATCTAATTTTAGAGTGTAAATTTAACATTGGTGTGGTTTTGCAGAGAATAGCAAATTATGTTTACATGACATGACATTGTCCTTCAAAATTCACTTCTCTAAAGATTGCTTTCATATGAAAGACACAGCCTAGGTTTCCCTTCAAATATCATTTACCTGCATTTACTTTGCTTCCTTTCCTAATGGGAAATCTATAGCTAGTAAAATCCTTGGATTTTACACAGAAAGAGAAAATGCCTTAGAGATGAGAGCAATTTAAAAATCCCCCTCCCTTCATGGAAGATCTGTCATCAAAAACTATATGTAACAAGGAAAGGGATAAGTAAAATGATTTTCTGGTAGATAGTGCATATTTAATATTTAGCTAGGATTACCTGATACTTTCTAATCCTCAACTGTGACCTTCTCTTTGATACAAAACCAAACACTATCCATATAAAAACTACAAAATGTATTCACCCATTCACCCATAGTAAATAAACAAGTGTCACATGTATTAGGTCACCAAGAGTGACCCTTTGTTTATGTTTAAAAGAATAAAACATCGATGGCTCTGTCTTGTACTATCCTTATAATTGTTGTTTTTGTGAGCCCTTTTTGCAGCCACAGTGTCAATCCATCTTTGTAGGAGCTTCCCCTTTGTCATCCCCTCTCCTGATTTTACCAAGCATGATATCCTTCTCCAGGGACTGGTCCCTCTTAAAAATATATCCAAAGTAGGTAAGATGAAATCTCACCATCCTTGCCTTCAAAGAGGATTCTGACTGTGCTTCTTCCATGACAGATTTCTGTGTTCTTTTGGTATTTGATGGAACTTTTAATAATCTTGACCACACCAACAACTCTTCGTTGGTTTTCCTTATGTAATGTCCAACTGTCATGTGTATATGAAGCAACTGAAAAAACTATGCATTAGCTAAGGTGTCCCTCATCCTCCAAGAGTCACATTCTTGCTTTCAAACACATTAAAGAGGTCTTGTGCAGCTGATTTACCATATGAAATGTGTCATTTGATTTCTTGACACTACTATCATATTTATTGTCTTATAATAAAGAAATAGGAACAAAGAAAAACTCTAAAGTACTTCTTAGGGCGAGAAGTAGTAATATCCTTCTCATGACCTAAAACATAAAAATAAGGAGTGTCAACTAAAACTAAAACCAGTACCAAAAGAGGTGTGCAAATTTTCTTTTAACTCCGCCTATAAAAACTAACAGCTCACAGCTTTTTTGTTAGCACTTCTATTCTTATTCATGAGCTGGGGATCCATGCTTTACTCCTGTACTTATATTAACCAAAAGGGTAGAAGTTTAATAACTTAAAAGAAAGTCTTCGGACCTTGAAATTAGCAGTACCACTTATAACCACTACACCACCAGCTCTCTTAATGAAAGTTACAGAAATAAGAAAAAAAAATAACTTCTAAATGAATGAAAGTAAATCATTTCCAACAGATAATGAACAAGATTATGTAAGGAGTACACAGTTTTCTCCTTAGTGTAATTGACAAGATAGTAAAGCCAATGATTGGGATGAGCTTCCAGAAATTCATGGACACAGACCATTACCCAATTATACCATTTTTCCATTGTTTCATTAAAGTCCCTCATACAATGCCTTCTGCATTTTCCACCATCCACTTGTCAGTTTGTTGTGCTCTAATGAGTTGAGTGTCACTGTCAACTGGATACTGCCATCCATATTTCAAATACAGGCAGGGGCGCCTGTGGTTGGTGGGGTTCAGTAGTGTGTCCAAACTTAGAAAGGAAAGGAAAGCCTGGTGATATCATTCTGAGCATGTATCAAGAGAAAGGACCAACCACTATGATGGGTTATTTAGGGATTTTCTCTTGGAATGAAAGGTTGAAAGAGAGGAAGATAGAATGGTGAATAAGCAGTTAATTGGGAACGCAGAGAGCAGTTTGGAATGGAAGACTACTGGGAGTTTAGAAAGTGTGAATGTAGGGAGAGGCAAAAAAAAAAAAGAATGACAGAAATGATAAATTCTCATTCTCCAGCCACGTCAGATACAAAATTGTGTATCTTTAGCTTGTTAGCAGCTACTCATGATTGCCGCTGGCCGTATCGTTAGATTTTAATTGTAAAATCTTCATGAAGACCCTCACCTTCACTCATTGCCACCAGGTCAGTTCTGACTCATAGTGGCCCGACAGCGTCCCTTTGGGTTTTTGAGAAGGTGACTGCTTACAGGGTTAGAAAGTCTCATTTTTCTCACCTGGAGCAGCTTGTAGTTTCTCTCCTGTTGACCTTTGGGTTAGCAGCCCCAAACATAACTCACTATGCCACCGGGACTTCTTCATTGCAGACAAAGCCCTCATATTGTTTACTTCTCTAACAGCCCTCCAACCTAACAGGAAAAACCCTACAATCTCTTGAATTTGGAAAAGTGGTTGGATGCTGCCAACACAGATGATGAAGTTATGATCTCCTCATGGAGAATGAGGGAACATCCCAAATCTCCAACCCGGCAACTATTCTCAGTTGTTACACTTAGGCTGCATCTCCTGAGCTCAGTGCTACAGTGGCATGGTGAAGGGTAAACGTAGATGCTGCTTCTCTTGTTTCCCTGCCAGTGATTTTCTGCCTCCTGACCATCCTAGGGTAGAAGACTATTAGTGTTAGCCTTTCATCTAGTTGAAAGTGAACTTCTCTCCTAAGAACACTTTATACAAAGACTTGGATGACTGTGTTTAAGATTACTGTATTTAAAGAAACCACCAAAAAGGAGCCCCGGTGACAAAGTTGGGTACATGTTGGGCTGCTGGCTACCAAGCCATCAGTTTGAACCCACCAGTTGCTTCAGGCGAGAAAGGGAAGACATTTTGCTCCTGTAAATTTTACAGAAACAGTTATGTACTTTATGTCCTATAACATCCCTATAAATGAGAATTGAGTCTATGAAAATGATTGATGAATACACACACACACTCACACACCTAAAGAGAACTACAAAACTATAGAAACTATTATTAATCAAAAGTGGCAAACTGCGAAGATGTGATTTACTAATGTATTCTGTAACTAGATCTACATATTGCTGAAAGTAGTGCTTCTATCTATGAAACTTTCCCTGAAAAATTCTTTTGGGGGGGACCACTGCCCTCTGGTGGTCATGGGAGCGACCCAGCCTTGCTCCCGGAGAGCTGCTACTGGATTTGAACCGCTAAGTCAATGGGTCGCATCCCGCACTCAACCACTACGCCACCAGGGATCAACCCCCTGAAAAATTCTGTACTCTTTATTTTTCACCTCATCAGGAAAGCAGTTTTGGAATGGTTGAAATCATGTTCTTTGAGTTCTGGAAACAACAACAACAAAAAAAAACCCAAAATCTGAAGGGGGACCATCAGACCTGTGGTTAGCATGAGCGTTTTCCCAACAAAATTCTCCGAGGACATCCTTTGCTCTTTGTAAAGACGCTGGTCCATTGTGATGCTGGGAAAACATTTTGATGTAATTTCCTGATTATTTTTTCTTTCAGTCTTGATATATATAGATATAGATGATAAATAGATATAGAAAGGATATATATATATATATATATATATATATATATATATTATCCTTTCACAGTCAAACCCCTTGACCAAACAGTTACACTATTCTTCTGGGCTTACTTGTTTGCCCTCCATTTAAGAGGCCAGCATTCCCCCTCAGAGACCATTGTTTTGAATGGGGATTTTTGAAGGCACCATAATAAGTCGAAGCCAATTATCTTACTGTAAGAAGTGATCTGCAGCTATCCACGTTCTGCAGTTACATGTTTAAATGTGTTTTGTTTAAATGAATCCTTGCATATAGAACCCAGAACCTTCATAGCAATACTTTTGATCTTGTCCTTTGATGCAAGCTGATGGTTCATAGTCAAAGAGGAAGACCCCTACCAGAGTGACTAGGAGAACGGACTAAAAGATAGCAAGGCTGTGAGGATGGCGCTTGACGAGGAACTTGTTGTATTTTGCATTGGATCTTCATGAGTTGACTCTGAGTTGATGACACCTAACAACAACTACACGCTTTTCCTCAGTGGGAAATTCATGTTTGCTGTACCTTGAAGGTGGAACTCACTCACTTCAAATGATTCAATACCAACTCTGATAGCAACCCAATAGGACAGGATAGAACTGCCACTGTAAGTTTCCCGAGACCATGACTCTGAAGGGAATAGAAAATCTCATCTTTCTCCCAGGAAGTAGCTGGTGGTTTTGAACTGCTGACCTGATGATTCAAAGTTCTATGCATTACCAATATGCCATGAGGATAGAAGATAGAGATTAGAAAGTAGATAGTACTTAGCTCTCAGAAGCGACATGGTGGCAGCATTTTTTGTTTTTGTTTATTGTATTTGCCTGTCTTAAATTCTTAGTCTTGTGAAAAATATTTCGCAATGTGATTTTTAAATTTCTCTAGCATCAAGGATTTAGGTGGCTACAACAATGTCTAAAATGTTCATCAAAATATTGCTGAAGTTAGTACAAGGAAAAAAGTTCAGATGGTCTTCATATTTCAGCAATGTTTTCGGCAAAGTAACATCTTGAAAGAAAGATAAGTAAACATTTTGACTATGTTTCCCAAGTGTATGATGCACCAAAAACTGCCTTATAAATGTTTGGAGGTGGTTAAATAGCTACACAAAGTTAGCAATCATATGTCTAGATGATAAGAAGCAGAGAAGTTCTGCTTGCTTTCAAAAAGACTTCCCACCACTGCACAAGAATTCAGGAGGACATTCTAAGCATTTTAAATCTCCTTGTAGCTTTACATCTACTTTTCACTGAAATTCTTAAGTATAAAAAAGAGGCACTCAGTTAGTGGTCATTGTATCTATTGCTAAAATTTTAACAAAATATGCTGTTGCTGTTACCTGTCATGAAATATCCCAGACTTCAAGTGATCCCCTTGTACAACAGGATCAGGCTTCCGAGGATTTAAGTTGACTGATTTTGCAGAGCAACATTGCTAAGCCTTTCTCCCCAGCTGTCTGAGTACAGAAATTCCACTGAAACTTGCACAAAATCATTGCAACACTTGAACTACTAGTGATTGATGCATTGTACACTGCATATTACAAATTGTATGGGAGGTACATTGATCAGCAATTGAACCAGTCTTATGAACAACAGTTGAGATTTCTACCACTGAACTATCACTACTCTTGTAATGATCTGTACTATCAAAAATGATAGCCCCTTATCTGTTGAAGCAAGTTAGTCAGTCCGTCCATATTGTAAGACTCAGGAGTATCTGTACAGCAGATGCTGAGAATATGGTGACCTCATCACCTTCCCTCCTCCTCTGGTCATTATAAATCCATTATAAACCCAAAGACAAGATGTGGGAAAACCCAGGAAGGAGAGGTAAAACTCCTTTAGCTTTGAGGCCTGAGCCTAACATTCAATATCTTTGATAATTTCTTAAATGCAAACAGAGAATTAAGATGAGCCCAATTAACTGTAATCTCATAAATTATTTTCATCTATCTCTAACCATGGTTTAGTAGACAGGAGAGGATCTGGATATTGGCACTGATGTTGACAATATAATAAAAATTGGACTCTTCCTATACACTAGGCTTAATATAGAATTCATTGTGGACTTTCATAAAAGATTTGATCTGTCTAACTAATGTCTAAACACTCTGATCACATCTCCTGATTTTAAAGACAATGGTTGGAAGCCTTTCAGAAATAGTTCCAAATTTGCAAAGCAATTGCATTGCAGAGGGGTATAACAGTCAAAATTTTAAAACAATGGTATAGAGTTATTAGAATTTCAGGTTAAAAAATACATGCTTTAAATGAATGTGTTGTCATCATTTATTGTTGCTTGGGTGACTTCAACTTATGGTTACTGTATTTAGGGATAAAAGACTGAAATGTTGCCCATACCTGGATTATCCTTATGGTGGTAAAGGTGTTTGACTTCATCATTGTGGCCACTCTAAGGTGTCAATCTATCTCCTTGAGAATTTGTAGTTATGGTTTACTTGTTCATCATAAGGGTACAATATGAATCTACTCCTTTAAAAATGTTCCAACTCTATGATAGTGAGCAATCTCTTATTATATGGAGACTAAGGATGATAATAGATGTAAATATATGTATATGTATATATTATATGGTTTAAAATATATTTTGTTTGATAATAATAATTTCTTCCATAAGACTTCAGTAATAGAATTTTGTTCCCAACACTTTAAACATTTGTGTTAATTTCATATTCAAGGACATAAGTCCCTTGATATGTTTTTGTCTTTTTCTCAAATTGTATGTTTATCAGAGGCAAGCCTGGCAGCCTACAGGGTTACTAACTTGCACACTAACCACAAGGTTGGCAGTTCAAACCCATCAGCCAATCCACAGGATAAAGATTAGACTCTCTACTTCATAATGATTGACAACCTCAGAAGCCCACAGGGATTGTACTACCTTGCCCTTTGAATTTCTATGAGTCAAAATCAACTCATACACAGTGATTGAAATCTTTGCATGAAAAAATGAGGGGAAAAGAATATCACTATCATCTTTTAAAATAATACCAATTGAATTAATGAAGACTGAAGAACTATGCCTACTACTTATAGGTCTTCTTCCTGTTGCATCGCTTCTTGTGGTAAGTGCTTTTGCGCTGAAACATGTTCTTGACAACTACTTGAAGTACTTGGCCTTTCTGAGCCCAGTAAGCATGATTTTTCTAAGAAAACCTTGATTTTTAAATAGTGGCTACATCTGAACAATTAACCTGATTTAAAGCGCTTTCTCACTTTCCACTCAAGCAGTGGAGTTGAGTTTCGTGGAAGTTGTCTGGACTGTTTCACATTACAGAAGAAGGGAGAAGCAGTTAATTTTGTAACTTCTGGGAATAAACATAAGAACATAAAACATCCTTATTCCTACTGTTCAGTTTCATGATTATAGCCAGACTGTCCAGAGGAACTTGCATGAGCAGTGATTGCCGACTAGTGGACTAGCAAGATGTTCTAGTTGGGGTAGACTAAAGAAACAAATCCAGGGAGACTCATGTGTATAAGAAAAAGGTTAACATACAAGAGCAATTGAATATTGAGAAAACTTTCCGGCTCAGTCCAGATCAAGTCCTTATGTCCTATAATAGGCTACCTGTCCAATACCAATCTATAAAGCCCTGTTCAGACTCATGAAACACATGTAATGACTCCAAATGCAGGAAGATCACAGGCCAGTAGGTGGAAAATCTTGTGTATCCAGTGACATTGTAAGCATCTCGGCACTGGCAGGGGTCTTAAAGGAACTTGTCCAGCTCAGGGCGTTGACATGGCTCCATGTGTCTTCTCAACTGGAATATCTTTCAGGGAATCTGCAAGTATGCTACTTCACGCAAGCTATTTATCCCCCTAGAACCTCCAAATGAGATCATCAAGCTGCCACCTGATTGACAGGTTAAATTCCACCCCTTCACTCTTAATCCTCTCACATTGACCCCAGATTATGTAACTATCACATAGATGAACTAAGAATCACTGTTAATTGAACTGAATAGACATTTATTAAATGTTACTGCCAGACATTGGTGTGAATGATAGAGTTATGACTAATGCCAGATTTTACTCTAAACACTCACTGTAATTTACATTTTAAATTCAAATATTAGAGAGTCACATACAATAAAACCATGTTCAAGGTACAAAAGTAACATTGAGAAGAATAACAATGGGCTCTATGACTGCTTAGAAGAATTAGAAACTTCCTTGAAGAAAAGATGCAATAAGAATTCATCATGAGAAAATAGATGAGTCATTCTAGGCAAAAATATCAGCATGCACAAACCTGCCATTAATGGAGCTAGGGAAAAAGAATAGTGAGAAGTGTGGGCATTCTTTATACCTCAGAGTTGAATACAAAATGTTGAAAAGAAAGAGATAAAGGAATCAAGGATCATGCAGAGCCTGCCTAGCCCTTAGGGACAAAGTGTTATCAAACAGCACTGTATATGTTAAATGAGTAAAAGAAAATTAAATTTGTATTTCATGAGGCTTATCATCGCTGAACTTTGGTGCATAATTTAAAAGAGCTTCAGAGTCCTAATAAATTTGAATTGAAAACTAGATAGGTTTTACTAACATATTGTTAGGTACTATCCAGTTGGTTCCAAATCATAGTGACTATATGTATGTATAACAGAATGAAACACCTCCTGCACCACCCTCCCAACCCTTCTGATATTTGAGTCTTTGCTATAAACATTGTGTTGGTCCATTTTGTTTAGGGCCTCCCTCTTTCTCACTGGGCCTCTACCAATCATGATGTCCTTTCCCAAGAACTGGTCTATCTAGACAACAGGTCCAAATACAAGAGACATTTTGTGAGCTTCCTGGCTGTACTTCCTCTGAGACAGATACGTTGGTTCTTTTAGTAATCATTTTTATCAGTGAGGCACCACTCCCCATTACATATGATATCTTGACATCTTCAGATACAATAAAAAGATAATATATGATAATCTGTGTCAAGAAGTGATACTAAAATGAAATATAGAGCAAGATTAGATGGAAAATGTATTATGATTAAGTAACAGATTTGAAGATCAATCTGAATCTATTTAATGACCCAATAAAAATGGTCCAATTAATTTAACAGATTTTTCCAAGAAGTGAATAATCTGTTAAATTTTGAAACATGTGCGCACCCGTGAATCTCTCAAGGTAAAGACAGCAAACATACTCATCAAATATACACGTGTTTATTTTGCTTTTTATTAGTCCCTATGTTCTGCTCCACCACTTCTCTGTCACCTTGTGGTTCTATGGTGGTTTGCATTTTGCTATGATACTAGAAACTATACCTTTGGTATTTCAAATTTTAGTAGGTTCACCAACCATGGGCAGGTTACAGTGGAGTTTCCAGACAAAGACAGACTAAAAATAAGGACTTGGTATCTACTTCTGAAATAGAAAACCATTGATGACCAAACACATTATAAAGAGTAGCACAACCTTTTATGAAATATTTCCAAAAGATGAGCCTCTTCAGGTTGGAAAGTATTCAAAATTACTGGGGAAAAGCTGGATCTTTGAAGAAGACTCAACTTCAATTTCAATGACATAGATAAAGTAAAGCATTCAGAATCTACATTTGCCAATATGGCACAATTTAAAAAATGAGAAGAAACAACTGTAAACATCTATTAATAATTAGAACATGGACCTTTCATTGGTAAGTGGAGTTAACTAATATTGTAAATTTTGATTCACGTAATATGTTGGAATGAGAAATAGATTGTGAATGGTCCCTGGTTTAATCATCACAAAGAAAATTTCAAAATTCTGAAATCCAATACAGTTAATGATAGGATAATAAAAATACACCTGCATTAGTCCAGGTAGACTAGAGAAGCAAAATCCAAGGAGACTCAAATACATAGGAAAAAGCTTTATATCAAAGTGTAATTATAAATTAAGAAAGCATCCCAGTTCAGTCCAGATCAAGCTCCTAAGTCCAAAATTAGCCCACATGTCCAATACTAGTTCATAAATTCCTTTTTAGACTCACGTAACACATGCAGTGATGTTGAATACAAGAAAATCACAGACCAGTGGCAGAAGGTCTTATGGCAATGAAAGCATCTCGACTGGTGTGGGTCTTAACGGGTCTCCTCCAGCTCACTGAGTATCTCCACATCAGAGAAGTGAAAGCAGAGAGGCCTCCAAGGAAGAAGAAGATGTTCCCAAATCCTCATAAGAAGACCACATCCACAATGGAGGGATCAATCAAGTTATGGCCTGATTGACAGGCTAGATTCCACCCCTTCATTCTCTCAAGTTGACAGAGCCACAACACCTGTAGAGAAGACCGGTCTATATGAATATGGTTCAAATTTGCACATCAAAAAGTAATGCCAACGATGAAGAATTTAAAGATTCTCGCCAACTTCTTCAATCTAAAATTGATCAGACACACAATCAAGATATATGTTTGGAATATGAAAGAAACGCAGAGGAGGCTGAGCCCCTGTGGCGTAAGTGGTTGAGTGCTAGACTGCGGCCCACAGGCTTGGTGGTTCAAGTCCAGTGGTGGATCTCAGGAGCAGGGCTGGGTAGCTCCCACCATCGCCAGAAGGCAGTGATGACCCCCCCCTAAAAAAAAAGAAACACAGAGGATCAGCCAATGTAAAATGTCGCCACGGTGGCAGAAATGATGCATAGGATCACATGAAAAAATCTAGAGAAAGCAAAGCTGACACCTTTTTTTCTCCGCACTATACATAGTGACTGTACACATAGACCCTATTGGACAGAAAACACAGAGCCCAAATTGAGCACTTTTGTGGATAGAGATACAAAGAAGCACAATATCATCTGTTAGAAAAAGACCTATGGTTGACCAAGGACCCTTGACCAAGGATCATACCATTAGCTGTTCACAGACAATCCAAGCTAAAGCTGGAGAAAATGAAAATGAGCCCAAGAGAGCCAAAGAGTCACCTTAATAATGTCTCACCAGCATTTAGAGATGATCTCAACAAGAGATTTGATATATTGAGCAATAATGAATAGAGAAGTTGTGAAAGGACATCATTATATAAAGAAATCAGCAGATGATGCAAAAGAAAGAATGCAAACACAAAGGTGGATGTCAGAAGACTTACAGGAGCATATCTTCAGTGTAGGGTAGCCGAGAACTACAAAAACAAGCTCACTGCCATTTGGGATGTTTCTAATTCATAGGAACATTATAGGAGAGTAGAACTGCTGCTTAGGCCTCCTGGAGCTGTAAATCTTTATGAAAGATAAAAACTTGAACTTTCGACCATAAAGCATCTGATGCATTAGATAAGGGTCAGCAAAGAGCCAGTCTTGTCTCTCACAACAATAAAAATTATTTAGGAGCCATCATGTATTTTTACAAACAAATGAAAGCAACATCATCTGAATTTTTTTTTCAACTTCAGAGCCACATGTATGTACCAAAAGAGATACAACTGACCCAAGAACAGTAGTTTGCCAACCCCCGGATTAGAACTGCTGACCTTGCAATTAGTAGACCAATGCAAAACACACTGCTATCATGGATGGCTTTCTCATATGCACTAACTCCCTCTATTCATGACCCACACACCTTGTTTGCATATGCCCTCTGCAATAGCACCATGTCTTCAGTAATCACTCTCATGAGGATAAGTAGGGCCATACCATAAGAACTACTTATATTTAGATTAGGGTTTATGCCTTAAAGTCCAAGTTCAAAATCTATTTGTAGACTATATCTTGTTTATATATTCATTAATCTTCTTCCGAGACTGTGTATAAGACCGTGTATGGTCCCGTGTATGGGACCATGCAAATAGTTGTGATGCAGCAGTCAAAAGAATAAAAGAAGCATTGCATTAGGTAAATCTGCAGCATAAGACCCCCTTTAGAGTATTGAAAAGCAAAGTTATTATTTTGAGGATTAAGCTACATTGGACCCCAAGCCATCGTATTTTCAATGACCTCATATGCATATGAAAGTCAGACATAGAAAAAGGAACACAGAAGAATTGATGCATTTACATCGTGGTGAGGGAGAAGAATGAAAGGATCATAGACTGCCAAAGAACAAACAGATTTGTCTTGGAAGAAGAAGTTCAGCTGAACTGAGAAGTTCAGCTAAGGTAAGCTTCTTAGAAGCAAGGACAGCAAGCCCTCATCTTACAGTCTTTGGACATATTATCAGAAGAGACCAGTTCCTGGAGAAGGATATCAAGCTTGGAAAAGTGAAGGGGCTGCAAAGCAAGGGAAGGCTCTCACAGGGACTGTAGCCCTGGCTCAGCCATAGCAACGATTGTGAAGGTGGAGCAGGACCAGGCAGTGCTTCTTTCTTTTGTGCATGAGGTCATTAGCACTCGTTGCTACCTAAAGACAACACTCTCAGTCCACTCGACGGAAGTTTCCAATTAGAGCCTTTCCCAGTAATTTCACGTCACCATGTAGAGGAAGATCAGAAAAGTGTGCAAACCTTAGAACGATAGATCATTTTATCCCAAAGACAAAATTCATAAGGTGAATAAAGAGGAATAATAGTAATGGGAAAATCAGAGAGGAGTGATGTGGCCTTGATGCAATTCCAACGACTGAGGTGAAACAGAATGTGTGTGAATTCTTAGGCGTAAAGTTGATGGATGATCTGCTACATAAACCTTCATCTGAGTCGAAATTAGAAGTTCATTTATTTTGTAAAGAGAAAAATCAAATAATGTATTGTACTGAGAAAAATGGTTACAAAAGTTCTCTTTAAAATGTTCAAAATAGGCTGAGAGCCGGTGGCGTAGTGGTTGTGCATGGGACTGCGACCCACTGGGATAAAGGTTCAAATCCAGCAGCAAGTCTGGGCCTCCTACTCCCAAAACCAGATGGCAGTGATGCACCCCCCCCAAAAAAAAAACAAAAAAAATGTTCAAAACAAAAATGTCATTTTGAAGACTTAAGGCATGGTACTTTCCATTGCCTGAAAAGTATGGGATAGTTGGTCAATGTATAAGAAAGTAAAAGAATGGATACTTTTGAATGATGATAATATTGGATATACTATCCACTGCCAAAAAGAGTAAGAGATATATCTTGGAATATATACAACCAGAATGTTCATTCATTATCGGGGAGGGTCAGGAGATTTAATCTCATACCATGCACGTATAATCAGGAAGAACCAGTCTCTGGAAAAGGACAGCATTCTTGGTGAAATAGAGGGTCAGTAAAAAAGCGGAAAACCCCAATGAGATGGATTGATACAATGGCTGACACACTGGGGTTAAAAACACAACGATTGTGAGAATGACTCAGACCAGGCCAGTGTTTTCTTCCATTCGACATGGGATCACAGTGAGTTAGCATTATCTCAGGACACCTAATGGTCACATCCTGGTCACCTTTTAATATACTCTATTGCATCTTGGGTAACTAAGATTTCTGTCCTACCAGATTTATTTGCATTTTCTGGGGTTTATATAAGTGAAACTGTACAATATGTATTTTTCCTCCTTTGGCTTCTTTCTCTCAGCCTAGTTACTCTGAGACTCACTATTTATGTATGTGTCAATAGTTCTATCTTTCTTATTGCTGAACAGGATTCTGTTGTATGAATATGCTGTACTTTTATCTGTACATCTGCTGATGGATGTTTGTGTGTTTCCAGATTGGGGATTATGACAAAGTGTAAATGGCATGTAAACACAAAACTTCTAAAGAAGAATCAAACCCACTATCAAATCCCATAAACAATGTCCAGCCTCAAAAAAGCCTGCAGTGGTTTTCAACCTTCCTAATGTTGCAACTCTTTAATACAGTTCCTCATACTGTGGTGACCTCTCAATCATAATATTATTTTCTTTGTTGTTTCATAACTGAAATTTTGCTACTGTTAGGAATTGGGTAACCCCTGTGAAAGCGTCATTAGACCCCCAAAGGGGTCGTGACCCACAGGTTGAGAACCACTGGGAGGGTACCTCTAAGTCAGAATTGACTTGATGGAAGTGTTTGTTGTTGTGGCTTTCATGTCCGTATCCAAGTCTTTGTGTGAACAAATGCTTTCTTTTTTCTTGGACATATCCCTATGACCAGAATGGACCTACATCATTTAGAAGGTGTGTCGTTGACTTTAAGGAAGGGGAAACTTTTAAAAAGTGATTGAAACATTAGCATTCTGTCAGAAATCTGTGGTAGTTCCAATTTCTCCAAACCTCCACAATATATTTTTAATGTGGTTTGTTAGCTGAAAATATTGAACATTGTTGTGTCTTCATTTATATGACCATATTTTTATGGTGTCTACTCAAATGTAGGAACCCGTGGTGCCATGATAGGTTACAAGTTGGACTTCTAAAGGCAAGATCTGCATTTTGAAGCCGGAGGTCTCTCTGAGAAAGAAAGATGAGGTTGCCTGCTCCTTTGGAGAGTGATAACCTCAGAAACTCGAAGGGAACGTCTACTCTGTCCTGTAGGGTCCTTCTGAGTCAGAACAAATTTGATGATTGTTGGCGTTTTAGGCTCAAATTTAGGGCCCATCTTATGGAGAGTGTTGTTTGATTCCCTTATGCTGTGCTGTGAAAGTCTGATTACATATGGTTAGGGGGAAGTCAAATTAAGCAATAGTGTTTTTGATGCCAGAACGCTTTAGAACTTAACATGACTGGGGGAAGAGGAATTTTTGTGACATCTTGGTGGATGCTGTGTAACTAATGGATATATTGATAATGAGTATATGGGGATAAACATTATTATGGGAAGACATAATCCATTAAATTATTAACTTAATGAGTTTTGGTTGCCTGTGTGAATTTCAAGTGGCTCTATTCTAATAGAAAATAAAATGTTGATAATTCAACCTTCTGAGTATGCTCAAACCAGAAAAAAAAATAGGAAAAGGTTGTCTTATATTGGAAATTCCTACTACATGCTACCCCATCTCAATTGTCTTCTCCCAAATAGCCACGATTGTTATTCCTCACCTAAGTCCTTAGAGCTCTTCACTAAAGACACATTGCCTTATCTGACGAAGTTTCCAAACTGTCATTTTCCAGCCACCAATGCGGAATTATTTCTGCTCCGTTCCATCAAAGCCCTGTCAGTTGTAGGTGACATTTGTGTATTCGTTGCTCTCAATGAATTGCTTATCTAAGATGTGTAATGTTTTCTGTTAGTGAAGATGTGCAAGACACGAGAAAGCCTTCTTATTGCTGTTGTAAGTGCCATCGAGTCGACTCTACCTTATGGAAACCCCGTGCCCAAGAGAATGAACATTGCACGACCCTGCACCTGCCTCACAAGTTTTCCTTTGTCTGATCCCGTGATGCAGGCACTGTGTCAACCCATCTCTTCCATGGTCTTCCTCTTTTTCATCACCCCACTCACTTTACCAAACATCATATCTTTCGCCAGTGACTAATCTCTCAGTACATTGCATCCAAAGCGTGTTTGACAGTCTTGCCATCCTTTCCTCTAAGGAGCACTCAAGTCTTACTTCTTCCAATACATGGATGGCCTTTTAGCCATCCATGTATGGTGCTTGCAATATTTTTCTCCAGCACCACAATTCAACTAATCTATTCTACCTACAGGCTTCCTTATTAAATATTCAATTTTCACATGCATATAATGCAGTGGAGAATTCCATGGTTTAAGACCTTGCCCTTCAGTATTCTAAGGCAGTTCATTGCAGCAGATTTCCCAAATTTAGTACTTCTTTTAATCTCTTGAGTACTGCTTCCATGGGCATTAATGCTGGATCCAAGTAAGACAAAATCCCTAACCACTCCAACATTTTTGCCAATGATCTTGATGTTATCTATCATCCAGTTGTGAGGATTTGGGTCCTCTTTAGATTGAGCTGTAATACATACCAAAGGCTACAATCCTTGGTCTTCATCAGCAAGGGCCTCAACTACTCCTCCCTTTCAGCAAGCAAGGTTGTGTTATCTGCATACTGCAGGTTCTTAATGAGCTTTCTGCCAATCCTAGTGTTTCACTCTTCTTTGTATAATCCTGATTCTCTGATGATTTGCATATAGATTAAATGAGTAAGGTGAGGGAAAACAAACTTGATGCACCTTTGCTAATTTTAAACCATGTTGTATTCCCTTGTTTCACTCACACACTGTCTCTCAATTCATATATAAATGCCAAATGAACACAATGAAAAGTTTCAGATTTCCCAATTTTCTCAAGGCCATCTACAGTATATTGTGGTTCATCTAGTCGAGCACCTTTTGGGTCAATGAAACATAAGTAACGGTCTTCCTGATAATCTCTGGTGTGAGCCAAGATCCATCTGACTTTCAACAATGATATGTGTTCCTTATTTCAGGTTCTCTTGTAAATCTGCTATTGAAGGATCTTAAGCAAAATTTTTCTTGTGTGTGATGTCAATGCTATCATTCTATAGTGTGAGCATTCTGTTGGGTCACCTTTTCTGGAATGGATCCAAACATTGATCTCTTCCAGTCAATTAGGCATGTAGCTGTCTCCCAAATTCCCTAGCATTGATGAGTGAGTCCTTCCAGCACTTCTTCAGCTTTATGAAACATTTCAATAGGTATTCCATCAATTTCTAGAGCCTTATTTTTATCTAATGCATTGAAGTTTGAACTTTCTACACCACCATTGGTTCTCGCTCATATGCTAACTTCTGAAAGATTGGGCTGTTGACAAATTATTTTTGGTACAGTGACTCTGTGTATTCTTTCCATCTTCTCTTAAAGCTTCCTGCATCATTCAATATTTTGCCTATAGAATTTACAAAAGTATCATTTGAGGTGTGAAAACTATCTTGAGTTCCTTCAGGTTTACATATCCTGAGCATATGCTTCCCTTTTTAGTGTTTTAATTCTAGGTCATTGCACATTGTATTTTCTTGTTTGTCTTTGTCTTCTCCAACTCCCCTTTGAAATTCCATTCCTTGGCTTCATCCATTCTTCCATTTACTTTTCCACTCTGCAAGAAGAGCAGATTTCAGATTCTCTTCTGACATCCACTTTGACTTTTTCTTTCTTTTCTGTTTTCATGAATGTTGTACTTGAGTATGTCTACCCACAGTGCATCAGGTCTTCTCTCATTAGAGTTCAAAGCATCAAGTCTGTTCTTAACCTGTTCTCAAAATTCAAGTGTGATACACTCGAGGTAATATTTGGGCTCCCATGGACTTGCTTTTATTTTCTTCAGCTTCATCCTAAACTTACATATTAACAACAGATGGTCTGTTCCACAGTTGACCCCTGGTCTGGTTTTAGAGCTAATATTGACCTTCTCCATCTTGTCTTTCCACAGATCTAGTCAATTTGACTTCTGTGTCATACGTCGAGGGATGTCAATGTGTATAGTTGCCTTTTGTGTTGTTGAAAAAAGATATTTCCTATGAACAAGTTGGTTTCACAAAATTCTATCATGCAATCTCCAGCTTCATTTCTGTTTGTTTCCAACTCTTGCACTATATTCACCAGTAACTGTCCAGGAAACTTGATTGCATGTTTGGTTAATTTCAGACTGAAGATGGTAGAATTCTTTAATTTCCTCATCACTAGGTTTTGTGGTTAGTGCATAAAGTTGGATAATAATTATATTGATTGGGTTTTCTTGATGTTAGAATCTTGAAGTTGAAATTCTCTTCAGTCACAGAATTTCACACCATGATGTGAAAAATTCTTTCTGACAATGAATGACAAACCATTCTTCTTTTTATTTATTTGCTTGAAATATATTTGGAACATTGAAATACAAATATTGAATGTAAAGTATACAATCAAAGGTATATAGTATGAATTTATTAGAAAGTAAGCAAATATCCTTCTAATAAACATAAAGAATATATTATTTCAAATGATTTTTAATAGTCACCAAGTTAACTGTGACCCTACCGAGAAAGGAGTTATTGAAGTTTTTAATTATGTGTTTATTTGATGCAGATTGAATTTCTTTGAAGATTTTCTTCATACACAAATGTTTAATTAGTATTTTAAGGTTATTATTCCTACATTATCTAACCATGTGTATACACATATGAATAGACATATACACATACACATATCCATCCATACACATAAATGCATGGGAGCCCTGGTGGCAGAGCAGTAACAAGTTGGGCTTCGATCTTAAGCACTGGCAGTTGGAAACCTCCAATGGAGAAAGACCAAGCTTTTTAGCTCATAGACAATTACAATCTCAGAAACCCTCAGGGGCAAGTCTACATTGTCCTTAAGAGTCATTATGAGGGGCTGAGCCCCGGTGGCATAGTGGCTGAGTGCGGGATTGCGGCGCATGGGCTTGGCGGTTTAAATACTGTGGCAGCTCTCCAGGAGCAAGGCTGGGGAGCTCCCACAACCACCAGAGGGCAGTGATGCCCCCCAAAAAACAAACAAACAAACAAAAAAGAGTCACTATGAGTCATCATTGACGTAGTGGCAGTTAGTGATATGTATATGATGCTTGTGAATAAATATACTAAGATGCTGTCAAATCAACTTGGTCCCATAGTGTCCATTGAACAAACAGTAGGAAATGCTTCCTGTTCCTGTGCTGTCCTTTGGATGACTGAAGTTCACAACATTGTGATTCATAAGGCTAATTTTCAGGCTTTATTAATCTGGAAATTCAACAGAATTACAGGCAGTCCTGCACAGAGAGATGAGTAGTGACTGCACATTGGGTGCCTTTGGCCAGGAACCTGGGTCTGTTTCATTAGAAAACCAGAAGTCTATCACTGAGCCACCACTGTTCACTCTTAAAGACGATAATGTACTTCCATACTACTGGTATGGAGGCTACACAGATCAGGATGGGAACATACAACATTTGTACTTTTACCAGTGCAAATCCTGAAAATGTGGCTGAGGATAAAAGAGATCTAGTTCCCATTCTATGAGTATTGCCATTTTTTAAAAAATAAGAAAGTAAAAAGTCTGTTGATCAATAATCCTTTTCAGATATCAAATTCCTGTAACAGAACAGTTGCAGAGGGGATGAAGGGAAGGGCCAATTTGGGGGAAACATTGCAGACATTAATCACCAGGCATTTGTGGTAATTAGATGAACAAGTGAGATTTAAAGAATACAAGATGATGTCAAAGAATGAGTTCTTTTTGACAAACACTTTGCCCTTAATTCCCCCTGCTTTACAAAAGTAGGAGAAACAAAGGGCTTCCCATAGTATCAGAAACCCACAGGGGTAGTTCTACCAGTCTTATAGCGCTGCTAAGACTCAGAATTGACTCACTGGCAGGGAGTGAGTTTGGCTTTGTTTGTTTGTTTGTTTTGTTTTAATGAAAGTGAAGTCTTGTTCATTTTTCTGTATGTGATATTAACTATTTCCCCTTCCATTGCCTTTGAAATTACAGCTTTTAACTATATCCTCCGATAGGGACCATGGGGCAATGGGGAATGTCTGGTGTGTGTGACTGTGCAGTCTCTGCTCACTCTCCCTAGAAAGCTAGCTAATTTTATTCCAACCCCATGAACAGATAATTAACAGCTCCCATGTTCAGTTTTGTTTTTTCAGCTAGGACAGTCTGAAGTGAAAAATCAGAAATGAACTTGAAAGGAAAAGAGGAAAAAGCATAAAAGGGAACAATCTTATTCTTGACTGAAGATAAAAGTTAAAAAATTTGTTTGGGAGATTTAGCACATTTGAAACAACTAATCACCTTTTACTTGAAGCAGCAACATAGCTTTACATGGTAGGAAAACAGCTTTGTTCTATGCTGTCACCGTTTGATTTTTGAAAGATATGTATTTTTAAGGGATCCTTGATGTTGCAGTTCAATTTAATTTTCTCAAAAGTCGATTTTTGTTACTGTAGAATGAGGGCTATGGAAGGGAAAAAGAAGAGTCACTTAAATTTTTTTTCTGAAGTACAACCAGTTCTAGTTCATATTGTGTCTATTTCTATATTTTCTGAACTGTTAACCTACAGGAGTCCTGGTGGCACTGTGAGGTAATCATTGGATTACAAGATCAGTGGTTCAAAATCACCAAGCGTGCCTTGGTATACAGATGAGGTTATCTGTTTCTGTAAAGATGAACAGACTCAGGGACCCTTTGTGGGGTCAAGAAGGGTCAGAATCTACTCAATGGTTTGGATGGCGGGGGTTGGAATTACAGAAGCATAATAAAGCACAATTCAACTCTCAGTAGGAAGCTCACTGGGATATCCAGCTGAAAATAGTACAAACTCCCTGAGCATGACATCATTCTGAGAAACTCAGTCAAGGCAGGAGGACATGTCAGTTTGTTGCTGGCTGCCATCAGGACCAAGCATTCTCTGATTCTACCTACCCAGCTCAGCTGTTGTTCACCTATGGAATTCAACAGCCATCTCTTCTGCCTCCATGCTTCCTTTTATTTTATGTATCAATCTTTAGATGGGGTGCTGATTATTCACTGTGATCATTTCAAAACTTGCATTTTCCACAAAATTTGGTGTGTATACCTTGCTTGATTTTCACTGGATTTTCAAAATACTTTGGAGGTAGCAAACCCAAGTGTTTGCTTCTGTTTTGTGCTTGCAGAATAAAACTTGTTTGTTTTGAGGGGAAAAAATTATGTTTCTACCTAGAAATGACTCTCATTTTTGTTTTGTTTTTCATTTTATTTCTATGAAAACTTGGAAGTTTTCCAGATGCATCTCTATTAGATGTGCATAGAATCACTTAGATTCACTGACACTACCATCTTTCTCTCTATATTTGTTTTGCTTATTTGTTTTCCAATCCCACTGCTTTAATGTATTGCAGATTAAGTGTATCAACATGCACCTTATTGTCTTCCACACTCTAACCACTCCAACAAATGCCTCACCCCAACTCAGTTGGCAGAGCAATTTTAGCCCTTAGCATTATAGACAATGTAAGAAGTTTAAGACTATCTTCTCAACACTATCAACTAGGACTTTGTTTTTATTCCTCCCTCTTGTTATGCAAACATCAGAGTGTGAGTACTATCTATTGAAATTGATAGTTTCCCTTTATAATTAACTCTTCTGTGGCTACACTGATTAACAACAAATAATGCATCATTTCAATACACTTAGCTCCATCCACTGTTATTAGCCATGACATGCCCTACATTCAAGTGAAAACAGGTGCCCTACTAAGATGTATCTACTAAAATGTAATCTATCATTCCAGGTCTAGTTAACTACATTCCACTTCCTTGATACTTCATGTTGTATAATCAGCCATTGAAAACCCTATGGAACGGAGTTCTATGCTGACACACACCTGGCAACCAGGAGACACAGTCAGCTTAAGGACTACTGTTAGAGGCCTTGGTTGAGCGAAGGAATCAGCTGTCCCTATGTAATCTCCTATAAGCAAATCAAAGCTCTCAGTCCACCTCATGATCAGCTGGAATCCATTGAAGCAACTATGTAGTTTACTGATTTGGCCAATAATTTTTTTTTGTTTTTTACAAAAACAGGTTAGTTCTTCTCAAGAGTCTGATACTTGTTCTCAGAAGGTGTGTTGCAGTCTGTACTCTGAGGGATATGTCTATAATGTAGAAGGCTATGTGAAAAAGTGAAAAGATAGATGAGATAACCACCAAATATATCTTTATCAAAGCTACACATTTACCAGAGTTTTTTTTCTGCTCTTATTACTTTGTCCATATTCAATTAAGATTTTAATCATCTTGATATAACAATGACACTAAGGCACGCACACAACTGTTCAACTTTATTTTGTTTCTCTTGGTCCTTTTTTAAGTGTTCTGACTGTAGTATTTCTATTATTTTTTTAAATCTCTGATTAGAATCCATTTAATTGCCAAAATAAAAATATTGCATTCTATATCCCTAAAGTTATTTCAGAATTGGTAAAGCTACCTATATATAGGCCAACTTCAGACTGCAAGACATGAATTGCTGTCTTGTGATTAAATTCCTAAGTACCTGGAAGATATTTGCAACAACGATGGGGCTTCGTGATTGGGCAACACTTTCAAAAACACTCATTCACAAATAAGAGATTCAAGCACAAATCCAATGATTTGATCTCCTTATGACCCAATTTTAAATTCTTGCAATTTTTAGTATTTTTCTTTTTTCCCATTGATGTTTTTCTGTATTGTCTAGTTATCATTGTTGCTTTTTTTTCTCGTTGTTGGTTTCCTGTTTGTGTTTTTGTATGATTTCTGTATATGAAATTCAGGACAGGTAAATCTTTGGAGACAGCAATAGTATTGATAGTTTCCTAGGGGCATGGCAGTGGCAGAGGGAGGAAAGTGTGGGGATATAATAAGTATAAAAAGAATGTGGTTATGGTAATGGTTGTGAGATTCATCTTAATATGATTGAATGATTAAATTGTATGATGTGTGAAGGATATGCCAATAAAACTATTCTTTAAAAGTAGCTAAAACGTTAAAGAATTGTTTCAATATTTTAAATTCTGTCTCAGTCATTATAAATACTCAGAAACTCAGACTTTTAATTTTTTTCAAAAGGTTATTTAAAAAGATATAAAAAGTTTTATTTTAAACATTCATGGTATATAAGTGTTCCAACTCATCTTGTGCCTTACAAATTGATGGCACACGATGATTTGGATTGTTAATATACTCTGTTAATGTCTCAAATTGCACTCTGTAGGGTCATGTATCATCTCATTGACCAGTGGTATCATTTTACCCTCTTTTAAAAAGTATTTCTAATGCTTGTTAAATATTTTCTTGGGATAATATTTCAAGGAAATGCTTCAACATAAACATGTACTTTTGTAAAATTAAAAATCGTAAGTAGTGCACTTTAATACTGAATTACTGTCTTTCAATCATTCCTACTTTTTCTTTTTGTCTTAAATAAGAAACAACATAAATATCATCCTACAAAATTGGAGATTCACCAAATCCTCACTTTCTCACTCATCTCCATAACCTGGGTCCTATGTGACACAAGGGGTCACCAAAATAAATAAATAAATAAAAACATGGATTTTTTTTCAAGGCTGTGTATTTATTTATTTTTTTACAAAGCACCCTTATCACCTTCACAGTGCTTTCTATTATGCTGAATACAAATCTGTGATTGCACTTGGAAACATTTTTCAAACTCGTCTGTTTGGATGGCTGACAGCATCTCCCTCACTTTTTTCTTCACCTTTTCTATGTCATCCAATTGCTGTCTTTTCCTGTCCCTCTTCATTCACAGAAACGAACAGAAGTTTCACTGGACAAGGTCATGTGAGTCAGAAATGTGGGCATGAGGAATGCTGTGTTTTGCCAAAAACTAGCACACTGAGATGAATGTGTGAGCAGGTGCACTCTCATGGTGGCCAAACCAGTTCTGTTTTCCACAAATGGGCCCTTTTGTTGTACATTGTTATGGTATCTTTTCAAAATTCTAAGTAGAAAGCTTGATTAACAGTCTGACCTAGTGGAATGGACTCCAAATATACTATCCCCTATATCAAAAAAACAAATGAGCATCTTCTTGATCTTTGAGTTCACTTGATGAGCTTAGTTGGGGTGAAGCAATGATGGTGTCATCCACTGGTCTGGTTGATATTTGCTTTTAGGGTCTTAAAAATAGCACCATGTCTCATTACCAGAAATGACCTTGGGGGAAAAAAAAACCTGGGTCACTTCAGAGTTGTTCTTTCAAAGCATGGGACATTTCAACTCGACAGTCTTTTTCCTGGTGAGTCAGGACCCAAGGGAAAAAATTCTAAGTGACTCTTCACATTCCCAAATCTTTGGTTAAAATTCCTTGAACCAAGCTACAAGATAGTGCCGAGAACTTCCCCTTCTCTTCAATGGTCCATCATTGATCTTCAAGCACCAGTGCTTGCACTTGTTCAAAATTTTCATCTTTTGGGGAAGTTAATGGACCAGAATGAGGTTTGTAATGAATTGATATTTCACATTTTTGGAAGGGAGAAAGCCATATCTATACTTGAGTCTTCTCCATAGTACTGTTCCCATTTCTGCAGCCCTTTTCCTGGGCAATATTTTAGTGATTTGGGAATCAAGTATTGGCTTACCCCTCTCAATAGTTCAGTTGTACCACTCAGCCATAACAAAGGACTACATCTAGCTTAGAACACCAGACTAAAATATTGATTTCCTTTCATGCATCATACGGACTCGCTTTTATATTCCCTTACCTGATTTAATTCAAATACAGGAAGGTACCAAGGGGAGGTGGATTCAATATATTTTCTATTCTAAGATTGATTTTTTTTTCAAGTGAAAACTATGTCATCTTTCCAACTTGCTTAAGGGGAAAAATATGCAGAATATGCAATTTCGGTCATTGTGAGGGTAAGTTAAAAGTATTGTTCTGAAATCACAAAAACATTTACTACTCACAAATCAAAATGTGAAGCGATAGTTTCTTAGCATGTCTATCTAGGTCTATCTAGGTCTATAAACTTCCCAGGATAATATTTCCATCTTTACAACCCTTCTCTGAAGAATTCTATGCTCATTCACTTATACAGCATCAAACCTGCAATTTGGGCATCCCCTAGGGACTCAAATTGTGTTGTTTTTCCATGGTCTTTGAGTTTGGGGAACCAAAATAAGTATGAGCATGCATGGTCAGGGTTGTAACGGGTCAGGTTTCCCAATGAAGTTTTCCTAGGACATCTTTGCTACCCTTGATTGAGCAGTTGCATTGGTGTGATGGCAAAATATACATCCATACAATTCTCCCAGTGTTTTTGTGACCAATGCATTTTTATATTTTCTTAAAATTTCTTCATAATAAGCCCCTCCTTACAGCCCTGTGTCATTTGAGAAACTGTATCCATACTTTGGTATATCAATGTGGTTGGCAGAACCACCAAAGATGACCTTCCTGGTATGAATTTAACTGGCCAATCAAATTCCTTTAGAAGCCATAGTCTCTTGGGTACTTGTCAGCAGCCATCCACAGATTATAGAGACATGTTTAAGTATGCTTTATTTTGGATCAATCCATGAACTGAAACTGTGGCAGCAATACATTTTGACTTACTCTCACGAACAAGGTATTTCGAATGATTCATGGAAAAATTCAGTGATTTTTTTTTTAATTTCTATGTACCCATTAACTACTTGAAGCCCCCTTGGATATAAATCTAACTTTATCAGGAATGAAATTGTTTTTCTCTGTTTATTCAGGCCATCTCAGCTCTAGAATACATTCCTGAACACTCCCATCAAAACCCCTGCCCTCTAGTTGATTCTAACGGAAAGAGACTCATGGGACTGTTCCTCAGGCAATCTGGGATCGTAAATCTTAACAGGGTACAGTGAAATAGGCATCTTTCTTCCATGGAGTGGTTCCTGGTCTGACACTCTGCTATGTTAAGTAGACAGAGCCAGCTGATTAAAAAGGAAGAAGAACCTGTGGGTTATTGTTAAGAATTCAAATCTACTTTGAATTTTAATTGTGTGACATAGGAGTTCAAACATAAAAATTGTCAGGCTGGTTGGGGACCGGGCCTTGATTTGTTCTGCTGGATATGGGACCACAATGAGGCTGAATCAAGTTGGTGACACCTAGCAAGGGTGATGGGACATTTTATCAAGTGTAAAATCCATTTTTAAACTTTATAATATAGAAAATGTTATTTTGTCTATAATGGCAACTTACATAGATAACTCTAGTGCGATGTAATTGTTAACAGATCTTTCATATCCCTCCGGGTTTGATAAGCAAAACTCTTTAACAGAATGGAAGAGATTAAATACTAATAACTGGAGCCAGACTTGAGCCCTCGTAGCACTGTCTAGGAAGTCTTGGACTGCTACCTGCCAGGTCAGTGGTTCAAACACTCCCACTAGGTCCTCAGTGGGAAACAGATAAAGCTGTCTGCTTGTTTACAGACTTAAAGCCACAGAAACCCTATGAATGCTTGCTATGAATCAGAATCCACTTCATGATAGTGGCTTTGGATAGGAGCCAGACCCCTTTGCAGACCTGTCTAATAATTGAAAAACCAGACTTCTTGTTGTCATTCAGTCAGCAACCTTATTATAATAAAACAAAACCTTGCTCATGCCTGAGGCTCATGAAGAACAACCAAGGCTAAAAACAAAAGGAGGAAAATGGGAAATGTGGGCCATGGAAGGGAATGCCCTGTAAAATCAGCAGGAATTCAGTTTCTCTCTAGGGCAGATCTACTTCTTGAAAACAATAGCACTATTTGAGGATCTACCAGGAGACACCTCCAAAAGTGCCCATTGGGCTTCCTGAACATCCTGTAAGCTTTCCCTCCAGGGGATGAAATGGATCTCCCACCAGGCCTTGCCTTGGGTCACATTCTCTTCCTTCTTTTCTCTGTTTATGCATATTTTCCCACTCAGAGGTGATGCTTTTGAAGAAGGACTGCATTTGGAGGGAGAAGGAAAACCTTCCTCTAAATTCACATATATATATTTTTTACCTGTCAGGTCTAACTGAAATGGTTATGTGCAGGAAAAGAATTAAAAATACAATATCCAATCAAGACGAAATCAATGATGACGTCAATCTTTTGTCCATACATAATGATGTTGTTACCCAATGGTCCAGCTGTGAGGATTTTAGTCTTTTTTACATTGAGTTGTAACTACACTGAAGCATGCAACCCTTGATCTTCATCAGCAAGTGCTTTGAGTCCTCCTTACTTTCAATAAGCCAGGTTGTGTTATTTGCATATATCAGGTTGTTAATAAGCATTCCTTCAATCTTGATGATGCTCGATCCCTCTTCATATAAGCCAGCTTTTCTGATGATTTGCTCAACATATAGATCAAGTATGATGCCAGGGTACAAGGCTGATGCACATGTTTTCTGATTTTAAACCATGCAGTATTTATTCCCTTGTTCTGTTTGCACAATTACTTCTTGATCCATGGGCTCTTTTAAGGGTTCTGGAATCCCCCTTCATCTTCCATATCTATGAATCAAATAGTCAAAAATGTCTTTGCATGGTTAATAAAACACAAGGAAGCATCTTTCAGGTATTCTCTGCTCCCAGCCAAGAGTCATCTGATATCGGCAATGATACCCCTCTTCTGAATCTGGCCTGAACTTCTGGGAATTTCCTGTCGATGTATTGTTGCAACCTTTGTTGGATTATCTTCAGCAACATTTTACTTGTGTGTGATATTGATATAGTTCTATAATTTGAACATTCTTTTGGGTCACCTTTCTTTAGAATGATTACAAATATGGATCACATCCAGTCAGTTGGCCAAGTAACTACCTTCCTGACATAGAACAATGAATGCTTTCAATGCTTCATCAGAGTTTTAAAACATTTCAATTGGTATTCCATCCATTCCTGAAACTTTGTTTTGGCTAATGCTTTCAAGGCAACTTGAACTTCCTCCTTTAAATACCATTAAGGTTCTTGACCATATTCCATCTCTTAAAATGTTGACTAGTTCTTTTTGGTACAGTGAATCTGTGTATTTCGTGTATCATTCCAGATGTTACACATGTAATCTTTAAATATTGTAATTCAAAGATTAATTTTTCTTGAGTTTTTTTCAGTGTAAGATATGCTGAGCATATTGTTCTGTTTTTGTTTTCTAACTATGTCTTTATATAGTTCATTATAATATTTTATTCTCTCTTCTTTGACATCTTCTCTTTGGCTCATTGACTTCATCATCTCTTCCATTTACTTTAGCTATTCTACAATTAAGAGCAAGGTTCAGAGTCTCTTCTTACATCCAATTTGATTTTTCTTTGTTTCTTGTCTTTTAGATGATCAATATTTGCTTTCTTCATGTATGATGTTCCCATGCGCTCCCAGAGTGCATCAGGTCCTCTTGTCATTAATGATCAATGTAGTGCATTTGTTTTTGAAATGATCTCTAAATTCAACTGGAATATACTGAATATCATATTTTAGTGCTTGTGGACTTATTTTAACTTTCTTCACTTTCAACTTGAACTTACATGTGGCTAATTCATGGTCCATTCCACAGTGGACTTTTGGCCTCATTTTAACTGGTGATATGGAGCTTCTCCATGGTCTCTTCACACAAATGTAGCCAGCTTGGTTAATGTATATTCCATCTAGATAATCCCATGTATAGAATCGTCTTTCATATTGTTGAAAAATGTCTTCACTATGAATAATTCATTGGTCTTCCAAAAGCACTCATGGGTTCTCTGGCTGTTTTTCTATCATGAAAGTCATTTTCTAAGTACTTTATTTCTTTCTCTTTGTCTCCAACTTTTATATATTAATTGCCAATGATTATTTTTGATAGTTTTTTTAAATGAATCATTTTACTGAGGGCTCATACATCTCCCATCACAATCCAAACAAATATCAATTGTATGTAGGCCACATTTACACACTTATTGCCATCATCACTCTCAAAACATCCTCCCACTCTCCAGGCCCCCAGTATCAGCTCCCTATATTACCCTTCCTCCCCCCTCTCCCCTTGAACCCTTAGTAGTTTAATACATTTTTATTACACATTGGGTTGATTTCAGACTGAAGATGTTGGTAGAATATATTTATAAGATATAATTAATATTTTTAAAATGTTATTTACATATATTTATAACAATTTATTAATTGTCTAAGTATAAAGTATACTATTTTATATTTTACAAAGCATAATATAGAATTGTGTGATATAATTTAGATATGTAATTATAAAATTCAACTTACATATATTAAAATGCAGACAAAATTTTGTTTATTTACATATGAGCATATTTTTCAATGTTTTTGTAGTAACTATATAGGTAAAAATCACCTTTCATGTCAACATTCTTCATATGTACATTTGGAAACATTAATCTGTCATGTCATTTGATGACATTGGCATTAACTAATATTTCCCTTATCTATATATAGTAAACATTTTATCACACAGCTCTGTTTTCTTTTCATCAACTGCAAACATAGTATTTAGACTGTTGTTCCTTCTTGTTAAACACTTAGCACTGTACATTGAGTATGATAGACTTTATTCATAAAATGACATAAAACCCTTCATGACTGCTTACATATCCACTAATTAAAACAGAACTTTGGAAACACCCCGAATTCAAACACATTCTTAATATAGAGGCTTCTTTATTACTCTTAAACAGGACGAAGAAAATCCTCTTGGCAACAATAGTTACAGGTGCAATTTGATGACTTCATGGCTATAAGGTTAAATCACCATAGCTGATGGGGTGCAACAGTGAAAAAGGATAACATCTGGAATGTATACAAAATTCAAATTTTAAAAGCTAAAAATTGGTCTTGGGGCTTTAACCACCTGGCCACGTGGCGGCGAGGGTATGGCTTGATGATGTGGCTTACAGTCACAGCCAGCAGCACCCCAGGTTTCAGGTGACATGCTAGTCTGCTTTCAAATGCATTTCACTTGAGGGCTGGCTATTGGTCCGAACTAACTCAAAGGGGGTCTGCACTGATGTGAGGAGTCAGGCTCAAGACTTTAGAACTCTGCCTGTGAGCCACAGTTTTCGACAAACCAAATACTTGAGAATGTAAGCACCAACGCAACAAAGAAAACTAATGATGTTGTTAATAAACTGAAGCTTTAGGCAATTCATGCTGAATTATGTCTTTTCTGCCTGTTTTTCATTCCTTAGTTCGTTGCCCAGCCCAACTGTCAACAGCTGCTTGCCTCTCGCTGGTACGATGAGTTCCCCGGTTGGCGGAGAAGACACTGGGCGGTGAAGATGGTGACTTGTTTCATAATTGGACTGCTTTTTCCTGTCTTCTCCGTGTGCTACCTTATAGCTCCAAAAAGCCCACTTGGACTCTTCATCAGAAAGCCCTTTATCAAGTTTATCTGCCATACAGCTTCCTATTTGACTTTTTTGTTCCTGCTGCTGCTGGCCTCTCAGCACATCGACAGGTCAGACTTGAACAGGCAAGGTCCACCACCAACCATCGTCGAGTGGATGATATTACCGTGGGTCCTGGGTAAATTATATTACTATAGAAAATATAATAAAATTGTCTTCCTGCCATGGCATTTTGTTGCTCCACAAAGAATAGTTATTGAAGTGTGGGTATAGCAACAGCGGCTTCACTAGGTTTGGTGCCAGCCAATGCAGTATTTCCTAGTGCTATCCCCTCCTCGATACTCCTCCTCCTGTACTAGATCAAACAAAATCCTTAGTAACATTTACTATCAATTTCTCTCTTAAAATAAATTTGTGATAAATATAGTTGTAAGCTATTGACATGACCTTTCTTAGCTTAGAGGAGTACTAATAGCAGAATCACTGCGGATAATCTTTCTATATTGAAATGATAACATTATTAATTATAACATTTTTAGAAAGTGAGTGGAAGACTATTTTGATTTACTCTTCTGGTCTTTTGACAACTGCTCCATTCTTTTAAAAGTTACTGATGCAGGTTCCCAAATACCCAGTACCACCATATTGTGGCTGGTTAAAGGAGCCCTGGTGACAAAGTGGTGTTGAGCTACTAAGGGAAAGGCTGGCAGTTCAGAGCCACCAGCTGCTCCTCATAAGATGGAACAGGCCTCCTATGCCCATAAAGAGTCCCTTCTGGGTCTCTATGAGTTGGCATCATCTTAAAGGCAGTGAGTGAAAGCCAGTGACTAAAGACACCAGCATCAAGGAAAACACCATCAAATATAGACAAAACCATGTTGTTTGAACTGTGGTTTCAAGTGGTTAGCACTGTCAACTGTGGACCACCTTAAAAGGTTCCGAACATAGATTAGCATAGAGTTAGAGTCTCTTAGGTATATTGATACAGCTATGTGTTAGTCTGGGTAGACTAGAGGAATAAATTTCATAGACATGTATATAGGTATAAGGAAAAGGTTTATATACAAGAGGAACAGGACATTGAGCCCAGTCCAGTTCAAAGTCCTAAGTCCGATATTAACCCATATGCCCGAAATCAGTCTATAAAGTCTCCTTCCAACTCACAAAGTCACAGGTCAGTGGGTGCAGAATCCCGGCCCTGGCAGGGGTCTCCACATGGCTCCTCACCTCCAGGGCTCAGGGTCCATCAGTAGCAGAAGGAATTCATCCCTGGCAGAGGTCTCCATGTGGCCGCCTCAGCTTCAGAGATCTGGCTACTTCAGGGCAAAGCCATGTGGTCTCTCCGCGAGCTCCTCCAGCTTCTCAGACGCTGCCAGCTTGTTTTGTCCGTGATTCGTTGTCTCTGAGACTAACTCCCAACAACTGGGGAAGATAGCTTCTCATCTTTCACAAGGGAAATACCACGAGATTTCCCAGAAGTCTCAGGAGAAAGCTATGCCCACATGGAGGCCTCATCGGCTACTCAATGGCTATCTTCAGATTAACAGGCTAGACTCCACCCCTATATTTCAATCAGAAAATTAACGTAAGCACATGACTGCCACAAGCTACAATGGGCTTACCAAAACAAACACAAAATATTTAATTAACTAACTATTGATGTATTTGATCAAAAATAAATCCTTATTGGAACTGCACAAATACTGTATGGTCAGGCATTTTGGTTGTCACCCCTTTTTGACAATGCCACCCAATAAGGTCTTCATACCTGAACTACTCCCAGTGCTGTACAACAGAGGAATGTTTACCCCAGGCTCTGACCACTGTGCTTCCAGGCACAAAAGTTACAGTGGATGAGTTAGTCTGGCCTACCCTGGCCCCTGGAGGACACCCTTGAAATCCAAACAAGATTTAACATTCCGAATTGTAATGGCTTCATAACTGAAATGTCACTTTGATTTTTGTTGGCTGTTTTTTTTCAAACCTTACATGTTATATATGAATCAGCTTTCCAATTTTCTTTATTTTTATGCTTTATAAAAGACAAGTACCAATAACTTTGAAGAATTAGTGCATGAATTATAAAGTAACAAGCCATTTTTTAATCACATTTGAGGAGAAATTTGGAAATTAGAAAATAAAAACTATGAACCTCATAAATGTCATGGAGTGGGCACAGTTGGAGAGGGGCACAGTTAAAATGAAAAGAAATTAATCTGTCTCTATGTGTCCTAATGTGTCTTAAAATCCAATATTAGTTCCAAAGGATAGGAAATTAAAACAATAGAGTCTTCCCAAATCCCTGTCTTCTTTTCATACCAAGGAAATTATTTGGAATTGCAGAAAATGGTGGTAAGGTAGAAAAACTTAAAAATAACTCGTGAAGTCTTTGTTTTGCATTATTCTTATTACTGTTACCCTGGCTGAAGTTCCCATTTTAATTATTCTTCCCTCTCTCCTGATTTGGTTTGCTGAGAAATGACTGTTTCTCAATTTATTTCTTTAGTGTCATATTCACGTTATTATTTGGTTTTTAGAAAATATGTCCCAAATTTGATTGTCCACAATCTGAGCCGACCAATTTGGGTAAGTTGAAAAAACTGTTGGCGAATCCCCAAATGAGGCAAGGGCAGTGAAAAGTGACTGGCCCTCTATGAAATTTAAGCGTGTGGAGAGGAGAGAGCCCCGACGCAAGCCTCACCTCATGTTAAGCCAGACAGTATTCCATTGTTCTTGTTAGCACAACTGCCTCCTGATCCGTGTGACGTTCCGACTGAGCATAAGGGCGTGTTCTGGAATATGTATTCTTCTCAAGGTTATCCAGAGTTTGTTATAACCCTCACTGTCAATAAAGAGCTTTGGGCACTTTATCAGGAGAGAGCAGTCCCAAAAGGAGAACATCATGCTTGGTGAAGTAGAGAAGTGAAAAAGAAGAGCATGCTTGACGAGCGGGGCTGACACAGGGGCCGACCAATGGGCTCCAGTAAAGGACACTTGTGAGAATAGCATGGGACCAGGCGGTGGTTCCTCCTGATGTACGAAGGCTTGCTATGTGGCAGAACTGACGCAGCGGCACTGAGCCACGGCAACCAATCTGCATTTCTCAATCACAAAGATTATAAATAATCTAGGTACTGACAATAGTAACATTTAGTCGGGAAAATATTGCATATTACTGGAAAAAGAAAACACTGCTTTCATGAGGGAATTTTAAAACCAAGTTCTCATCGATCAGAAGTATATTCAATATGAGCATGCTTAAATTATATGGAAGAAGTAAATCATCTGTAAATGCCCTTTTGAGTAAATGAATGACATTGCTGAAAGATGAAATAGCCTTGCTTGTGATTTAAATCAAATTTAAATTAAATAACTTCACAGCCATTTATTTTATGGAATTTTCTCTATAGAAAATGTCTTTGGAAAGATTCTTACAGAATCACTTATAAATTCTCACTATCAACATTGTCCAAAAGCTGGTGTCCTAAGGGAACTAAGGGATATTTAATTTCAAAAAGGACTAGTATAATAGAAAGCCGAGGACATTTATTGTTTTTCATTTATACTATCAGTAAAAATTTAGTGAACCTTTTCAGTTCAAGTGTAGGACAACAGAAATTTTGAAAAAGTGAAAAAACCAAACTTTTGTTCTCATGAGACTTAAATTCTGCTGGAGGCGCTCAATAAGAAATAAGGAGATAATGTAATAAAATAGAGTGGTATTAAAAAAAGGATGCTCCAAGTTTATGACTTATACAACTAAAATTGTCACTGGCAACCTTGTAGCATAATATTCTATGAAAATTGACGAGCATAACTTCCTTCTAAATCACAGCCAAATTTCTCAAAATGCAATTTAATTATGTGAATTAGAATTCCAGCTGAGTGTAATATCTGCTACAGAAAACCTTCCCTTTTCATTGCTTTGTTTCCCTGACTAGAAGGAGTTAATTTAGGTGTAAACTTTTCAAATAAAGAGTTTTCCCAGAATAAATAAAAGTACATGTCAAGAAAATTCGTGTCTAAATAATAGGCCTTGAGCAACATATTGTTCAAGTATCAGACAGATCTCTTAAGACAGTTTTATTGTTAACCAGGTCTTTGCCTCATATCAAATTCTGAAGCGATTTACAAAATCCATAATTACACAGGAGAGACTTAGTCTAGGACATTGGAATGATGGAAAGCTCACTGGCTTGAATTCATAACCAGGTTCCCCTTGTAAGAGACAATGAAAGCTCTCAGAGTTCCAATGTCATCATTTCTAAGATGAGAAGGTTTGGGGTAGATCTTTATGGTGCTCCTGAGTCCCCGCATTCTGTGCTGCCGTGTGGTACTATTTTAAAGGCAGCAGAAATGTGTGACATTTTCATGATCAAACATAGGTGGTATAATACCATCAAAATAAGAACGTTTTAATCTTTTTACAAAAAAAGTATAATATAGACAAAAGACATGATCTGAGTTCATGAGTTTTCCGAATTTGTACTTATATTGCCATCATTCTTTTCTAAACATTTCTTTTCTGTTTGAATCCTTGGTACCAGCTCTTCTTTTTCCCCTCCCTCCTCGCCTCCTATGCTCATGATCCCTCGGTAAATTATAAATGATTATAATTTTTATATTTTATGCCAGCTGCCTTCTCCCTTCCCACTACAGTTTCTGTTGTTCATTCATCTCCCTGGGTGGTGGGGAGGGGGTGGTTATGTGTTGAACAATATGGATAAGTTCCTTCTTCTTCCCTTTCTCTCCCCACCTTCCCCTACTCAACTGGTATAGCTTCTCCCAATCCTATTCCTACATGCTTTGTGTCATGAGCTCTTATCGCTTATCTATACCTGTGCACATGCTCTGATCTAGTTGCAGTGAAAGGCAGGACTGGGATCATGACAGCTGAGGGTGAGTAAGCCTCAAGGAATGAGAAGAATAATGTGTATTTCATCAGTGCTGCCCCATGTTTGACTCATCCCTTCCTTGTGAGCCTTCTGTAACGGGACGTCCCATTGTCTGCAGATAGATTCGGGGTCTTTGCTGTGACCTTCCTCATTTTCAACAATATGGTTTTCTTTGTTTGTTGAGGGTCTTCTGGTGCCTGTCAGCCGATCGATGGGGTCTTCTGGTGCCTGTCAGCCGATTGAGTCTACACCTCATGATCACACAGACTGGTGTGCTTCTTCTACATGAGCTTGTTACTTCCCTGCTAGATGGCCGCTTATTTAACTTCAAGCCTGTAGGACCCCAGACACTATATCTTGTGATAGCTGGACACCAGCCACTTCTTTTACAACATTTGTTTATGTACCCCATTTTTCCTTCTACAATCGTGCCAGTAGGATGAGCATCACTGAATGCCAGACTGTTAGGAAAGAGTGTTCTTGCATTAAAGCAGGCCTTAAAGAGGAAAGTTCTAGGAAGCAAAGCTATGGAGAGAGGTATAAACATAGGTGGGCCCATTTGCAAACCTCATTTTTTTGTGATGACTGGTTTAAAAGAACAGTGTGTGGCTGTGAAATTTTGTTTCTTGCTCTGGAAAAATGCCACAGAATGTAATTTTGTAATTGATTTTGTAATTGATTACAAATTTTGTAATACAAAAAAAGGTACAATATTGATTGTTCTGGACATCTTTCAACTTTCGAGTGGACAAAAGCATCAATTCAGTGCATAGTGCATTTGGGGTTCATTCCACCAGGTCAGACTGAAGCTTTCTATTCAGAAGTTCAGAAAAGATGGTAGCAGTGTGTGACAAAGAAGGTCTGAGTTGTGGCACAGGGGGACCAGTTTTGCGATCTCAGTGCCCCAGTTTTTGCAACAAAACAGCATGCCTCTCTCACTCTTTGATACTCCTTTTTGTTTCCGCCAATGAAGTGGGACATGAAAGGACAGAGATTTGACTACATAGAGGAGGTGAAGCAAAAAATGAGGGAAGTGCTGTCATCTAAACAGATGATTCTGAAAAACGTTTGCATAAATGGAATCACAGATTTGACAGGTTTATTAAGTGTATTAGAGAGTACTTTGAAGGTGATATGGTCGTTTTGATTAAAAAATTTAAATACTTTGCTTCAGAAAACATTTCATTTCTTTTTGGGGGGTTCCCCCTCATATATGAAGATACTTCAAAAAACTTGCAGAAAAATAGAACTGACAGGAAAGGAACTTTTCCACAAACTTTTTAGATCGCTTCATAATATATATATATATGTGTGTGTGTATGTGTATACATATGCGTATATATATACACATATACTTTACTATGTTTCAGCAATAAGAACTGCATGCAACACTACACATTTAGATATCTTATGAATTTTGTATAACACAAAATATCTCTTCTGGGGCTGAGCCCCAGTGGCATAAGTGGTTGAGTACGGAACTGCAGCCCGCGGGCTTGGTGGTTCAAATCCAGCAGCGGCTCTCAGGAGCAGCGCTGGGTAGCTCCCACGACCACCAGCGGGCAGTGATTCCCCACCCCACCCCCCAAAAAAAAAACAAAAAAAATTTCTCCTGTTACAATTATGCTACATTGTATGACATTTTATGTTGAAGTTGGACATTTTCTTGGCTCCTTAAGTTGTAACCTATTGTGTCTCCTGTCTTTAGAAAACAGTCTACATAGATACATAGATGATGGATCATCTTACAAAGATTGTTTATATACTTTTTCATCCAGATATGACTATATGAAAAGTTATCTACCTTTCTTTTCTCCTATGCATCAGCTTCAAGAGAACTTCCTGTAGATATTTGCTATCAGGAAGAACTCTAGCATCTAGACAAAGAACTCTACAAAGGGTCACATTTAAGTTTATGCACATCTTGTCATATAGTTTTAACCGGTGGAGAAAACAAGTCGGAGATTCTTCCATTAGAACGCTATCAGTAGGTAGATTCTAGACAGAAAAATACTCGATATTTGTGATGGACTTCTCAACATGGTGGTCCAAGATATTCACAGTGGAGTTGTGTCCCAGGAGCTTTTCAGTTACTGGATCTTCTTTGAAATCATCATGGTTCTTTTTGATGAACTCAAGCTTCCAACGTGTCTGTTAACCATTCACACCACTCAGGACTCCTTATACACGACTCTTGTTGCTGTTAGGTGCCCTGGAGACCACTCCTATGGACAACAGAATGAAACTCTGTCCAGTTCTGCCCCATTCTCTGAAGAGAGCCTATGTGTGTGCCCATTGTTGCAGCCACTGTGTCAATGCATCTGGTGCAGGATCATCCTCTATTCCACCACTTCTCTATTTTTTCAAGCTTCATGTCCCTCTCCAGGGATTGGTTTCTCCCAATAGCATGTCCAAAGTATGTGAGACAAAGTGTCACCCTTGTTTCATGTCGGGAACATTTTGGCTATATTTCCAAGACTGGTCTGTTTGTTCTTTTGGCAGTTCATGCTACTTTGAACATTTCAGTAAATGGACAGATAGATAACAATATGCTCCTCAAACTGTAATATTATCCACATAAACTCAAATTAAATGTGAAACACTATGAAAAGTTACACAATCAGTGCGTATTGAAAACATGTCACTGGGAAAGCACAATGGCAGCCCCTGCTTTGCCATTGACCTGAGTCTCTTGGCTTCTTCTGGGTTCAACTTTTTTCCGTAATAAATACTAGGGGTAGGGTGCTGAGCCCCAGTGGCATAGTGGTTGAGTGCAGGATTGCGGTCCACAGGCTTGTTGGTTCAAATCTAGCAGCAGCTCTCCAGGAGCAAGGCTAGGCCTCCCACTCTCAACAGAAGGCAGTGATGCGATGCCCCCCCCCCAAAAAAAAATAAAAATAAAACCTAGGGATAGGAACTGAATGAATGCTGAGTCTCGGTATAAATTTTAAAATAATCAAATGAGATATCCACTTTTGAAAAATATGTAGATAAACTAAAGATAGAATGTTATGTGAATTTACACAGGTTGTGAGAATTTATCTAACCAATAGCAGCAGTTTTATCTGAAGCAAAGGTTCTTTATTTAAGATGATAATGCAGATTGAAATATTTAAAAAATAAAAATAAGAGTCTTGAAATCCAGTTTTCTGGCATACCCACTCCAAACCTGTGTGGATTTTACTCGGGTTCTAAGATAGACTCAATTATACAAGAAAACTGTGCCATAGCTTGTCTCCCTAGGAAAATAACATATACATGAAATATCAAAGGGAAAACCAATCAACACAGCTTAGCAACAACTATTAAATTGATGACAATGAAAGTAGACCTTTAATGACATCAATCACATCAGTAAATTAGAATGAATTTGTTCCGTGTGAGAAAATAATTATGTGTGCACCTAAAAAGTGTCAAACTACACTGTACTCAAACCTGTATATACAAGCATGATGAGAATAAGTGTGAACTGTGGGAAAGATGTATCATAGGAAGTGATTGATGTCTGTTAAAAATAGCTTCCAGTAATTTCCTCAGCATAGCCTGCATATTACTCATAATATACAGATTATGCATCTTTCCTGTGACACATACTTCTTTATCCATATATTTTACGTGATTTAGGTTATATTTTTAAAATTCCTATTAAGAAATCTGGAAATTTCCAACAAAGCCTGACAAGATGCAAAGAAAAATGGTGATCACATCCATCCTTTCTTGCTCCTTTTTCCCGTAAAACATGAGAATACTACAGCTGTAAGTGTTCATCTTTTGAAGCTAAACAATGAGCTGCCTGGACATAAGTCTTTCTGAACCCCGAACCCAAGGTGGGAAGGAGGAACATGGTCTGTTTCCTCAAATGAAGCATAGAGAATCATGTGATTATAAGGAACAAGCGTATAAACTTTCTCTTCCTCCTCCTTTTGGCATTTTGTTCTAACAACCTCAGTGCACCAGTGACAGATATACAAAGATACTCCGCACAATTACTGGACATTTGTTTATAATTCTAAACATGTTTGTCAAGAAAAGCAGCTAGTCCTTGAAGTATAACATATACTTCATTTGTTTATTTGGGGCATGGGGAGCATGCTAAGACCACCATTAGGATTATACTAAGATGCATAGGAAAGGCCCTGAGGGTGCAATGGTGATGTACAGGGTTGAATTTAAAAGATGAACAGTTGGAAACTACCAATCGCTCCTTGGGAGAAAGATAAGGCATTCTTATCCCATAAATAGTGAGGGTCTCAGAAGTCCACAGGGAAAGGTCCACCTATCCTATAGGGTTCTGTGAATAGACATTGATTCAGTAGCAGGGAAATCCAAATGATCGTGGGGAAAAGGAGTCCTAAAGGAATAAAACATTTCCATGAACTTTTAGAAACCCTTGCAGGTATTGCAATCTGAAAGGCTAACATGTAAATTTAAATGGCTTGTTCACTGGGTACCCATAAGTTTTGAGCAAATTACTTCTTTCTTGGAGATAAAATTAGTTAAAGCCACAGAAATACAATACATATTTGAGAAACAAAAGTAAACTTCACTGGCTCTGAATAATTACTTGGCAACATGAGTGAAACAGTTCCAGGGAAGACAAGAAAAGTAGACAAAAATAAGGCTCTCCCAAGAGAAAGTCAAAGATGAAAGATTTTAATATGGATTGCATTCAATGTAAAGAAAATCCAAATTCCCACAACTGTACCAAGAGACAGCAGGGTGATAAATGTTAAAAAGATTGAAGTGGCCAAAACTTTGATCTAGCTTGGATCCAGAATCAATGCTTTTGGAAGCAGCAGTCAAGAAATTAAATGTAGTATATTGGGCAAGTCTACTGAGCAAGACTTTTCATTTTTATTTACTTGTTTATTTATTTATTTTCCCCTCCCTCTCCCTCTATATCCCCAGGTAATCATAAATCTCATTACTATATTCATATTTCCTTCTATCCCAGTTTATATATGAGGTAGCTATATAAGACTAGGACAAACACCAAGCAAAGATCCATCAACGACGGCATTCAAAAGTGGGAGAGGCCTCAGTCTAATAGAAAGCAGAGACTATTAAAAGTTTAGAATAAATTTACCTCGGTTCTCAAGGGGGATCAAATTATGTTACATTCCAGCCTGAGCACAGTTGCTCATATCCCTCTTACAATGCTTACCATCTGATTTGGGGACTATTATCATGTCTAGCCAGCATGCTTATGGAATTCATTGAAGGCCCATCCCGTGCAGTGGTCCTGTAAATGGACTATGCTGCCCCTGTCTAGAATTTCCCACAATCTAGGTATTTAGAATTCTCACTGCTTCCGTTTTCATTTCCAGCTTTGGGGCTTCTTATTACCTATCTTTGGATCACACAGGTTGGCCGGCTAATTCCCTGGGGACTTAGCTGATCTTTAAAAAGTGTAGAAAAGTAAGGGTATCACTGTGAGGACTAAGCTGAGCCTGACTCAAGCCATGGTAGGTTCAGTCATGTGGACTTTGAACCATGAGCAATAAAGAAAAGGAGGTGAAGTGGTCTTTTTGAATATGAGTGTTAGCACTGGTGGAGTGGCATGGCCTGTCTAAAGAGGAAACCTAACCGTCTTGCAAGGGCAACCAGCCTGTGTGATAGAATCCAGGATGGGAACACAAGGAGATCATGCTTGGTGAATGCATGGGTCAGGGAAAAGAAAAAACTTCCACAAAGGGAGGAAGGTCTTCAAGCTGAATTGAAACTCTGGCTGCAACATTGGGCAGAAGCAGAACGATGATGGTGCAGGTGGCAGCGGACGTGGCAGCGTGTCAGAACCTGCTCGAAGGCATCTGATCGCAAAAGGGAAGCGCAGTAAAAGACCGACGAGATGTGCGGTTCATCAGACCTCAGCCAGAGCGGGTCTAACAACTGCTGATAATTGAGAAGGTAACTTTTGAGCAAAGACTTGAAGAAATATTTGTCCCATTTCCTCTTTGTATATGCATCCATTTATTGCTTTAGTTTTCATGGGAAGTTTCCAATTAAACGGAAGTCTTACTTTAGAAAGTATGTGATTTGCAAGTAACTCTATTTAGATAATCGCCTCTCTTTTCATCTGTAATTCTTAAGTTCTGCAATCTATGTCTTAATCTAAAATTAATATGCTATCTGGAGGGGCAGAAATATGTACAACATATGTACTTCCTTAATTGCAGACTCATACTGTTTTCTTTTACATGTTAGAATGATGGTGTCAAAATCATAGATAAGTTAAAGCTTTTTAATATCTTCAAAGGAAATACATGTAACCTTTTACTCTTATTCTAAATCTGTGTTTTTTGAATTGTGGTCTACTGAGTACAATCATAATCACTTAGCATTTTTATAGAAAACATCAGATTCACCCATTTCCTTCTATGTTGATGAATTTCAAGAGTCTTCAGACATTAAAAGTTGAAAATTAATTATGAAGGCAAAGTTCTGCACACATTACCTCTTCATTTAACAGTCTTATTAAGGAGCTTCTACTCTCTAGACTACAAACACTTTTAAAATTTAACTATTCATATCCTAATTGCCTTATGTAAAACACTGTTTCCGTGCCTCATAGTGATATCCCTAGTAAAAATGATCAACAACCTGAAACTTTTGATATATTAAAAGGGAGATTCACTTCCGTTTAGATCTCTTCGATTTAAATCCCCACACCCGTTAAAAAATTCTAGATGGCGCAGGCCATTTTCAATCACATCCCACTCACAGTATTTCCCTTTTCCATCTATCCGGTGATTCTGATAAAGCAAAGCCTTGGTGATCTGCTTTTTAACTTTAGAGCCAAGGAAACTCAATGAACCATGTTCTGCTTTAACTCTTCGAGCCCCGTGTGTTCAAGGCAGTTAGTAGCAATAATATTTTCTGTGACTAACTCTCTTCTTTATGACCAACACCTCAGAGAAACTGTCCTTGCCCGAATTTCACCTCAGTCAGTGGACACCAACTCCTTGTACTCTACGTTCTTTAGGAAGGATCAAGAGAGCTAGCCGTCACGATTAGCAGAGGCTCGTTCAGTTCTAGCGTCATCGTTTTGGCTCTGCGTGCCTGATAGTACCGCACAGCAGACGTAGATGCTGTCAAGGGAGGCATGGCGTTCTTTAGAGAAACCTGTGGTGCCTCTGCACAGCATAGTTCTATGATTCGAAAGTTCCATGTGGCTGGCTTCTTGCAATCTTTTTCAAATGCAGTAACCAGAGCTTGTGCCCTGCCGGGTTCCTGAGACACTGTCAGGCATCTTTGTTTAATCGTGGGAAGGTGCCTGAATCCCACCTACTCACTGTGCTGGGCACCTACTCTGCCATACTTCCTCACTGTACCACGCTGGCTGCGCATGCCTACCCTTACCTCTGAGCCCTGTAACCTCGCTGTGTCCCCTATTATGCTAGGCTCAGGGAGTGCACAGCAATGAACTGGCTTGAACAGAAGCCCCAGCCTATTGAGATATGAATTGTGCTTTGCCACAAACATGACCATTATTTCGCAAATGATTTCCTCGTAGTCAGTTGTGCTGAGGAATCACATTCTCGTCTTCCCCTGGGATCATGGTGTGGCGCAGACAATCTCTTGACCCCAGCCCCTTGACTCTCTGGCTGCTCCTTTTCTCCAGTCTCATGAGTCTGGTGACCCTCATAGTCACAGAGGTGATGTTGCCCCATTGTTACCTATAGGACAGGGTAGAACTGCCACTATGGCTTACCGAGATTGTCATCTTTATAGGAGGTGGAAGCCTCATCGTTCTCCTGGGAACAGCTCCTGCTTTTCCAACTGCCTCCCTCGCCGTTAACATCCCAACTTGTAACCACAGAGCCACTGGAAGTCTCTATATGTTCTCTTTAAAGAGTGGCTTTGGGGGTTCTCGCTACAATACTGAGACAACAGAAATGTGCCCCTTATTGTCATCCCTATGCAACACAATCTGAACCTCAGTAAACCAAAATAGCTCCATTTAGATTTATGTGTGCACTGAAGCAGACTTTTTTTTTAGATGACTTTCTGCCCTTGATCCAGCAGGGAAAATTTCATTTTGCTCTTATTTTCTTCATAGATTGGATGCTGTAGGATAGAATTCCATGTTCTATGGAGCTTTTAAGGGGAGATACCTTGATCTGTGTCTGGACAGAAAAAATAAGCCTTTGGAGGCTGCTGTGGGTGACAAGGTGACGAGCCTTTTGTTTGGGATTGTTGTTTGTCCTTAGCGTAAATACTGCCGCAAAGAAAGAGCAAGATGAGAGATCAGTTTGCCTCTAGGCTTGGTACATGTGGAATTTGGTGACTAGCTACATTCAAACATCCGCTCTTTCTCCAGACAGCTTCACATGATAGGCTAGAATAGAGATCTGAAATAGCCCAGAGTGAAAAGCTGCTATGAAAAAGGTAGGGGAGGAAATAGTAAAAAAACTTCCAAGCATCTGCAAATGTTTTTAAAAGGAAGTTCTCTGACTCATTTGCACTGTGATCTTTCCTTTGTTGGCCCCCACAGTCTTGACATGAAGGCTTCTAATGAGGCCTCCAGAGGACTCTGATAAACCATGTCATCTGTGTTGTAAACAACAGAGAGCAATTTCGAAATGTTCCCATTGTGAGAACAGGACAAACATTGTGTGACAGATGCTCCCTTGAGCTTTATTCTCCTTGGGCTTTTAGTTATCACGAACCATTTACTATATGAATGTACTTTTCCATCAGTCAAGAGCAGCCTTTAATTTTTATAATGGCTTAGTCATTCGAACCATCCGGAGTGCTTCCAGAAAGGGTGAAATGTGGCGTTTCATTAACATGCTGATGACAAATAAAAACCAACAACTCTCACCCAGGTATACAGAGATTTGAGTTACATAAAGTGGTACTCAAATCTAGTAGTTAAAAAAAATGCCTCCATAAAAAGTTGCACAATTGGTCTATACTTAATTGAAGCAACACCGGGAAGTGGAGATTTAGGAATAGGGAGAAAATACAGAATGCGTGGCTCCTTGTTTCCATGAATATCTGTCTTCTTTGCCATGAGATGCAAACTGGGCGGTGCCTGGGTGTTTTGATCAGTGATTTCTGGAATCACTCCTCTTCCTATGGAGCAAGGTGCAGAAAAGAATTTCTAATTCTTACAAAATCCTGACATTGGGGACCTAAGAAGGCTTGATGACCCTCTAAAACTACTAATCTTTAAACACTAAAGCAAAACATGCCCAAAAGCTGCCTTAAAATCAAACAAGATTTTAGCTTGGCTAATGAAGAGTACCAGTGTTGAGCCTTGGGCTCTTTGGGATTCTGTCTAAATGAGATAAGACTGAACGCAATCACTCAAAATATTAGTTAGAAACCTGAGCAGGGTGCTGATGTTAATGAAGGCGTAATCATCTGTGTAACTCAATTGTTCATGCAGAAAGAGTTGAATTCATTTATGTTTTGCTGAATATGCTCCCAACCAAAAAAACCTAAATTATAAAACATAAAATAAATGCAAGACCCTAACCTGTTACACTGTAGCATAACTACCATAGTGGTTTACGTACTGACCTGCTAATCGAAAAACACCTGTAAGCATTTTGTGGTTCAGAAAGCCAAAAGAGTGGCTCTCCTCTGTCTTGCAGGGTCGTGTTATGAGTAGAAAGGGGCTTGATGGCCAGGAGACTTTGGATCTACAGCTTTACTTGCTGTTAGATGCCATTGAGTTGGTCCAGATGAATAGAGGCCCTCTATACAGCAAAGTGAACACTGTCGTGTTTAGTCTGGTCCTGTGCCATCTTCACAAGTGTTCCGATGTTTGAGCCCATTGCTGTGGCCACTGTGTAAGTCCATCTTGCGGAAGACCGCCTTCTTTTCCACTGCCCCAACCCTTTACCAAGCCTGATGTGCTTCTCCTGGGACTAGTCTCTCCTGACAGCATGTCCAAAGTCTGTGAGATGAAATATTGCCACCCTAGCATCTCAGGAGCATTCTGACTCTGTTTTTCCCAAGACAGATTTGCTTGTTCTTCTTCCACTTTATTTTCAATAAATAATTTTATGGGGGCTCTTACAGCTCTTTTAGCAATCCATCCATCAATAATACCAAGCGCATTTGTACATATGTTGCCATCATCCTTTTCAAAACCCTTCCTTTCTATGTGAGCCCTTGGTATCAGCTCCTCTTTTTTTCCCTCAATCTCCCACCCTCCCACCCTCTCAAACTCTTGATAAATTCCAAATTATTTTTATTTTTATATCTTACATCATTCGCTGTCTTCCTTCACCCACTTTTCTGTTGTTCCATTCTATTGTTCATATCCCTGGGGGAGGGAAGATAACACATCAATCATTAAGATTGATTTACCATTTCTCCCCTTCCCTTCATGGTTTCATACTATTCCCATTCCTGTTCCTGAGGAGTTTATCTGTCCTGGATTCTTTGTGTCAAGAGCTCTTGTCTGTACCACTGTACATGCTCTGATCTAGCTGGATTTTTAAGGTACAACTAGAGTCATGATAGTGGGGAGAGAGGAGGAAGTATTAGAGAAATAGAGGAATGTTATGTGTTTTGTCAGTGTTATACAGTACCCTGGCTGACTCATTCCTTCCTTGTGACCCTCCTGTAACGGGATGTCCAATTGTCTACAAATGGACTGTGCAATCTACATCCTGACCTCTCTCATTTCCATCAATATGATTGTTTGTTTTGGGGCTTCTGTTGCCTGATACCTCATCCCATCAACACCTTGTGATCACACAGACTGGTGTGCTTCTTCCACGTGGGCTTTGTGGCTTCTGTGCTAGATAACTGCTTATTTAACTTCAAGCCTTTAAGGCTCCAGACACATTTTAGTAGCTGAGCACCATCAGCTTTCTTTACTACATTTGCTTATGCACCCATTTTGTCTTTAGCAATCATGTCGGGAAGGTGATCATCATAGAATGCCAGTTTATTAGAACAAAGTCAAAGTGTTCTTATGTTGTGGAAGGACTTTTGCCGAGGCCCACTCTGTGGTACGTTCAATATTCTTGGTCAGCATTCTTGGTCAGATGCGTCAATTTTTCTTTCATCTTCCTTATTCAGTGTCCAATTTCTGCATGCATATGAGGCAACTGGATACTGTGTCTATGAGATCCACATGGATGTTCAGCCTTCCATTTCTGATACTGATCTTTTTTTTCCTTTTTTTTTTGGGGGGGGGGGGGGGGCATCACTGCTCTCCGGTGGTGGGAGTAAGAGGCCCAGCCCCACTGCTGGAATTGAACCTCTGTCCCAGTGGGCCGCAGTCCTACACACAACCACTACGCCACCAGGGCTCAGCCCGATACTGATCATTTTTAGCCTCGCTCCTTTCTCTTGATTAGCTTGATTAAATGTGTATTCATTTCACTATTTCAAAAGATTTCCTAAGATGTCTCATTAATTCCTCTCTGATTCAAGATTTGCTCAAGCATTTTGTTTAATTTCAAATCACTGTGGAATTGCTGTATATATGTCATTTTTTTATTTATTTCTCTTGAGATCAAGAAATAATAATTTGTGTTATTTCAATTTTTATTGTTACACTAAGTTGTACTTTATGGCTCAGCAAAGGGTTTTTCCTGGTAAATATTTTATGTACTCTTAAAAAGACAAGAGTATTCTGAGCTTGCCAAATTGATTGATGGTGAGGTTCAGGTATTCTCTATTCTTATATTTTGGAATGCTGCAATCTCCAAATGTAACTGTGTTTGCATGTTCATGTCTTATTTAAGTTTTAATCATTATTGCATCATGCTTAATAAGATTGTTTAATTAGCTGCTTGCACATTTATGGTTGTTCTGACTTCTTGGTCACTTGACCTTTTGATCGTTATGCAGGGTGTCCTTATTCTGAAATCTAAGACAGATATTAGAATTTCTTTTCATTTGAGCTTAATGGTACATCTCTTTATCCCTCTGCTTTTAATAAGCAATCATAGCAAATAATTAGCTGTGATGTGCTTTTCTCCTACATAACCATCTCAGTTTCTTAAGTGTATTTAGGGCAAAGATCATTTTCACTAAGTGTAACAATTAGTAGTGGTGAGTTTAAAATGAGCAGATTACTCTTGTTTGTCCCGTTTGATTGTACATCTTGGTTGCATTTTTCTCTTCCTGTTCTTGGGTTAATTAGTATTTTTATAATGTCATACTTATTCCTTTTGCTGGCTTTCTATTTATAATTTTTAAAGGCTATGCTAGGATTTATAATATAAACTTTAATTTGTCACAGTCTAACTTTAAATTATTATTCTGCTTTATTTGTACTGTTAGATCATTACAGTAGTATGCATCAAATTGCTCTCTCCCATATTGTGATAATACACTACATTTTACTTTTGCATTTGTTATAAATCCAGATTATATAGTTGCTATTTTGTTTGCTATTTATTTACCTGCTAGAAATACTCAAAGTGACAAAATTAAAATATTCATTTTACTATTCATCACAGCTATTTCTAAACATAAACTTGTGTGTACAGTACCATACATTATATAATCTATCTTTCTTATGTATGCACATTAGGGAGTTTAAAAAAGATTTCAGAAAATAGAATTAAACAATAATTACTTTTCCCATGAACTTTAAGAACAGGTTCATGTGCATGTGCGTGCACACATATGTAAGAAGGTGTCAGAGAGTTCATAGAAAAATTCCATGATCTCTTAATTTCACTATTCACATGAAATTTTTTAAGCCCTCACCTATAAAATAAATGATCTGCTGCCATTGATTGACTGGCTAACAGGGACCTCTAGACACAGCAGAAGTATTCATTATGGTTTTGAAGGCTGAAAATATTTATGGAAACTGATTGCCACAACTCTTTCCCTCAGAGCAGCTACTGGGTTAGAACCACCGACCTTCTAGTAAGCAACTATAACAATTTAGTAGGGGTAGTATCTGACTTCCTCCAACTACTCAAGGAGAGGAGGGAAGACTCATCATCACTTATCACTCCTTGACCATTTACTTTGAAATGGAGGTCAGACATGTCTTTACCCACTTTCTTGCCTGACCAAGTGTAACACCAAGTATCTTACCCAAGCCTTACTCCTTTTCCTCTGGATTTGATAATTCCCTGAAATGACCATAGTTCACACTCTGTGCTCAGGAAGTTTAAGAAGTGACTAGGAAGGTTAAGAGGTTACAATTCCATATCAGAAATGTGGGGACTATCCCAAGAAGAGTTCTCATATATGGAACAACAATGATGGGACAAATGACCATCCTACAAGAAGAAAGGTCATTAAAATCCAGGAAAGAAATTAAAAGAGTGGATGCCAGAAGACTCTGAAACTGGATCTTGATTATACAGTAGCTAATATAAATGAAAGATATCATAAAGTCAAAGAGCTGAACCCGAAATATTGAAGGGTAGCTTGAGAAGACAATGTTAAATATTATAATGCATGCCCAAGGATCCAGAGTTAGACAAACAAAACAGAAGAGCATGCTCAACATAGCTTACATTGATAGGACTCAAGAAAAATTCAAGCTTTGAGTTGCAATATTATGGGAAAATATTGATTAATACAGGAAGCATCAAGAGAAGATAGAGTTCAAAAGAGACATTGTACAAAAAAGACAGAAATTTGAATGAAAGCAAGAAGAGGAATAAGTTGTCTGGCATTGATAAAATATAAACTGAAATATCTCAACAAACTGATACAGTCGTGGAAGCCCTCAACTCTCTATGCTTGAGAATTTGTAAAACAGACAGTTGGCCAAGATACATATTTACGAAGATACATATGTCTACCCACTCCAAAGAAAGATGGCCTAACAGAATGTTCAAATGACAGAACAATATCATTAATATCACATTGAAAGTAACAGTTAGCTAAAGATCATTCATCAATAGTTCTAGCAATACATTAGCAGGAAATCACCAGTGATTCAAGCTGGTTTCAGAATAGGACTTGGTATCGTTGCAGGTATCAGAGAACACAAGAAAGCAGAGAACACAAGAAAGATGTTCACTTGTGTTTTATTAAGTAAGCAAAAGCAAAAGCATTCAATGCTGTTGTGGCAGTCATGTACTCATGTGTCAAGTTCATGATTGTGAGTTTAGGGGTGGGAGTTAGCCACTGAGGCCTCTGTGTGGGCATGGCTTTCTCCTGAGATTTCTGGGAAGTCTCGTAGTACTTCCCATTTTGAAGAAGAGAGACTTAACTCAGTCTTGAAGAGATGAACTACTGATAAGACAAGGTGACAACACGCTGATTGATCCTGATTCCTGGAGAATGGAGGAGCCGGAGGAGAGGCCACATGGGCTTGCCCTGATGGAGAGAAGCCTCTGGGGCCAGAGAAGCCATGTGGAGACTCCTGCCAGTGCTGAGATGCTTGAGAGGCTAAGGGGAGACCCCTGCCAACACTGAGATGCTTCTACTGCCACCAGACACACAAGACTCTGCACACACTGATCTGTGGTTGTCCTGGTGTCATTCCATGTGCTGTGTAAGTCAGAAGGGGTCTTTATAAAGTGTTATCAGACATATGGGCTTATATCTGACTTATGACTATGGACTGGACTGGGTTGAGATGCTTTCTCAATGTTCCATTCCTTTTGTATATAAACCTTTCCCTTATATCCGTATGCATGTTTATACATTTGTTTCTCTAGCCTACTTGGACTAACACAGCTATGCATCATAATAAACTATGGATGATAGGCTTGAGAAGAATGGGAACTCTTCCTTGTGTTCGCACCGAATCTGTACATGACTCAAGAGACAGTTATGTGACGAGAACAAGGGAAGACTGCATCAGGATTGCATCTGCTCACTATACTTATTCAATCTGTATACAGAGCAAATAATCACAGAGGCTGGATTATGTAGAAGAGAATGTAGCATCAAGATTGAAGGAAGGTCGCACCAACACCCTATCTTGTTCCCAATTATACCTTACAAATCAGGCTGAACTGGGAGATGTACACAGGTACAGAGACAAACTGAAAACACAGGAAACCCAGGACAGAAGAACCCCTCAGGAACAGTGGTGAGAATGGTGACACTGGGAGGTTGAAGGGAAGGTGAGGGAGAAAGGGGGAATAGATTACAAGGACCTACATATAGCTTCCTCCTTGGAAGACAGACAGTGGAGAAGTGGGTAAAGGGCAGTGTACGATATGAAAAAATAATAATAATTTATAAATTGTCAAGTGTTGATGGGGGAGGAGATGGGAGGGGAAAATGAGGAGAGGATACCAAGGGCTCAAGGAGAAAGCAAGTGCTTTGAGAATAATGAGGGAAACAAATGGATAAAATTGCTGGAAACAATGAATGTATGTGTGGATTGTGTTAAGAGTTGTACAAACCTCCATAAAATGATTCAATTAAAAAATATTGGAGGAAACTGAGCCCCAGTGGCATAAGTGGTTGAGTGCGGAACCACATCCCGCAGGCTTGGTGGTTCAAATCGAGTGGCAGCTCTCAGGAGCGGCACTGGGCAGTGCCTACGACCACCAGAGGCAGTGATGCCCCCAAAACAAAACAAAAATATTGGAGGAAGGTTTGTTAACAATCTGATATACCGATGAGACAATTTTGCTTGCTGAAAGGGAGGAAGACTTCACTATGGATATAACTCAACCTAAAGTAAAACAAAGTCCTCACTACTGGACCATAAGTGAAATCATGACAAACAGAGGAAACACTTAAATTGTCAAGGATTTTATCTGGCTTGCATCTGCAATCAATGCTCATGGAAGCAGCACTCAAGAAATCAAAGGATGCGTTACATTGGGTACGGAGATTTTAGGATTAAGGCCTACCTGACCGAAGTCCTATTATTTTTAATAGCCACATCCACCTGTGAAATCTGGACCTTAAATAAGGCAGACTGAATAAAGTTGATGTGTTTCCATTACGGTGTTAGAGAAGAATTTTGAAAGTACCACAGACTGACCAAGGAACAAGCAAATCTGTCTTGGTATCAGTACAACCAGAATGCTTCTTAGAAGCAAGAATGGCAAGACTTTGTCTCAGCTACTTTGGAAAGTTCTCAGGAGACACCAGTCCCTGGAGAAAAATAGCATGCTTAGTAAAATAGAGGGGAAGCAAAAACCAAGAAAGCCCTGGACAAGATGAACTGACATGGTGGCTGCATCAAGGGCCTCAAACCTAAGCACAATTGTGAGGACTTGGGTGACTCACTGAACATCATAACAGCATCTATATCTAATATCTATATTAGCTATGCAGACATTTGGAAAGACTATATAAAAGAATAAGTAAAATGGATGTACCAAAGTAAGTCAAAGAATATTGATTAAGGTTCATAAAAACCTTTGTTAAGCAAACACATTGAAATGGAAAGATATTGTTTCTCAATATGTCCCTCATGGATGGACACCATGAAATGTGGAAGATAGTCCCCTGGATAGCTGGCTAGAAGAGATTCATGTTCATCCCCATTGGGAAAAAAATGGTGACGCATCAGAAAGTGGAAGTGCTTGAACAATATAATTAGTAGAGCACATGCATACAGCTTTGCTTAAGATAATCCAAAAATGACAATTGCCAGAAATTTAAGCCAGACTTAGACATAGAATACAGAATATTTTTGCTGATACATAATAGATCTTGGCTGAAAAGCATAAAGCAGCCAGATGTTTGGCTATGATCTCCTCACATTAACTATGAAAAGGCATTCAACTATGTGGCCATTAACAAATTATGGGTAGCATTGTGAAGAATGGGAAATCCAGAACACTATATGTGTTCTTTCAGAACCTGTACATAAACCAAGAGGCAGCCATTCGGATGGAACAAGAGAACTCAGCATGGCTTAAAATCTGGAAATGAATGAGCAAGGATTGCATTCTTTCACTATATTGTATGCTAAGACACTACATTAAATGAATACGAATCTAGCTTTGTAATCAGAAGAGGACAACTTGAGATATGAAAATCACACAAACTTGCTTGCTGAACATAAAGGGATCTTGAAACACTTAACAATGAAGGTCAAATACTGTACACTTTAGTATGAACTCCCCACTCCGCCACATAAATAAAACAAAAAAAATCAACTTGATCAATGAGAAATAGAGTATGATAAATGGTGAGAAGACTGAAGTTTCATGGATTTCTTTTCACTTGGAAAAAAAATAAAGATTTCACTTGGATCCACAATCCATGTCCATGAAAACAGAAATCAGAAGATAAAATATTACATTGAGCAAACATCCTAAAAAAGATATGTCCAAGTGTTAAAAACTAAAGATTAGATATCACAATGAAGAAGATACTCCTGCCTGAATCCATGAAATACTTACCTGACTCATGTGTATGCAAATGACTGAAGAAGACGACTCAATGCCTCTGAATAAAAGTGTTGGCAAAGAATGTTTTTTTAAAAAAATCATTTTATTGGAGTCTCCTAAAATTCTTATCACAGTACACACATACATTGTGTCAAGACATACATACATTGTGTCAAGCACATTTGTGCATTTGTTGCCATCTTCATTTTCAAAACCTTTACTTTGTACTTGAGCCCTTGGTATCAACTTACTTTTTTTTTCCTCTCATGAACTCTTGTTAATTTATAAATTATCATTTTTAATGTCTTAAAATGACCAATGTCTCCCTTCACCCACTTTTCTGTTGTCCGTCCCCCTGGGAGAGGGTTGTAGGTAGATCATTGTGATCATTATCCACCCCCCACCCCCACCTTGCCCTTCCCCTTCTGGCATGGCTACTCTCAATACTGGTCTTAGGGGGTTTATCTGTCCTGGATTCTCTGTGTTTCCAGCTCTCCTCTGTACCCATATACATGCTCTGGCTGAGCCAGATTTGTAAGGTAGAATCGGAGTCATGATAATGGGGAGGGAGGGGAGGGGGGTGGAAGGATGAAGCATGAAAGAACTAGAGGAAGTTGTGTGTTTCATTGTTGCTATACTGCACCCTGACTGGCTCCTCTCCTCCCTGTGACCCTTCTGTAAGTGGATGTCTAGTTGCCTACAGATGAGCTTTGGGTTCCCACTCTGCTCTCTCCCTCATTCACAATATTTTTTGTTCTGGGTCTTTGAGGCTGATACCTGATCCTATCAACACCTCATGATCACACAGGTTGGTGTGCTTCTTCCATGTGGGCCCTGTTGCTTCTCAGCTAGATGGTCACTTGCACATCTTCAAGCCTTTAAGACCTCAGATACTATGTCTTTTCATAGCTGGACACCATCACCTTTCTTTACCACTTTAGTTTATGTACTCGTTTTGTCTTCAGCAATCATGTCAGGAAGGTGACCATTAGGGAATGCCATGCTTTTGTTGTTGTTGTTGTTGTTATTGTTGTTGTTGTTTTGCTTTCTTTGGCTGCAGTTTTTGTGCATATTGTTATCTTTGACTGTATATCTAGATAAGATAGTCAGGATAAACAAACTGGAGGAAAAAAAGAATGGGACCAATGGTTCTAGAGATACATGGGATGGGGGAGGCAGAGGAAAGGAAGTGGTGTTAACAAACCCAGGGATAAAGGGACAAGTGATCTAAAATTGATGGTGAGCAGGGTGTAGGAGGCATGGTAGGGCTTGATCAAGGGCAATGTAACAGAGAAATTACTGAAACTCAAGTGAAGGCCGAACACGATAGTAGGACAAGAGAAGAAAGTAAAGGGAAATAGAGGAAAGAGCTAGGAGGCAAAAGGCATTTATAGAGGTCTAAATACAGGCATGTACATATGTACCTATATTTTATATGATGATGAGGAACTAGATCTGTGTACATATAATTACAGGTTTAGTATTAAGGTGGCAGGTGGACATTGAACCTCTAGTCAGGTACTTCCTCAGTGCGTGAACACTTTGTTCTATGAACCTGGCAAAGGATATTTCATATACTATAGACTCCCGGGAATCCAACTCATTGACATTCAATCAATGGGAATGCACAGTGATGCCCCCGTGGGCTTCCGAGGCAGGCTTTTTCCCTTGAACCTGCTGGTGGTTTCAAACTTCCAACCATGCCAATGGCATGGCCAGCATCGCACCACTACACCACCAGGGATCCTACTTGGAAACCCGCAGACGCGCGGTGTAAGTCAGCACTGTCTCAGTAGCAATGGGCACAGACTTCCAGAGAACAAACAGATGTATCTTTTTAAAAGTACGACCCAAATATGTTGTAAAAGTGAGGATATAGAGACTTCTTCTCACGCCCTTTTTCATTAGGGACCAGTCAACTTGCCAGTTCACTGACCTTTTACTTGATTATGCTCCCTGTACTCTGGCCATAATTGTTGCTCATCTCCGTTACCATCATTTATATTCTTTGCATTTCTGCTCTACTCGCTTGCACAGTTTCAGTATCTAATCAATCTAGTCATTTGGTCCTGCAGGTTTATTGTATTTTCCACAGTAAGTATTCTTTTATTAGTTTTTTTCTCTGATAGTGGATACACACAGGAAACCTCTAAGTCCGGTGCTATTGAATGAATTGCCTCTTGGCAATGATTTGCCTGTCCTTGTCTTTTTGTGTGGCTTTCAGCTAAGGAAATGATGCATATCCATTTTCATGTGTATCTGGACCCAGATAGGCTTAAGCATAAGGGGTTGGTATCATCTAGTTGGGAGCTCAGCTGAAGTGAGAGATTGTTGATACAAGTTGCCTCAGCAGACCGTATGCTTCTGCTTGGGTGGGAAGTGTAAAGGAGGATTTTCTCAAGATCCCACCTACGGTGTTTGGCCCCCTCTTTACCCTCATGGTTCTGTTTACATTCTTGTCCCTCTTGCAGTGGTTGTCAGATGGTGCTTCTTACCTGGAGTTTGTTAGCCTCCTAACGAAGAACCGAGAGATCCTGTTCAAGGGTCAGAGCTTTGCTGACCTTCTCCACATGGGCTTTGAAGTGATTCTCCCCCCCAGCAGCGGCAGTAGCAGTAGGATCACATGCCGAAGAGAGGTCCTGCTCTGCCGTATTAGGGAATCTCTGGTTTTGGTAGAACTACGTGATTAAGGATTATTTCCTGTTTCTCCCCTAGGGCTAGCTTTTGGTTTTCAGAGGCAAGGACCCTTAGGGGAAAGAGCTGGATTCAGTTCCCACAGAAACAGCAAGCCAGCATCTTTCTCTTGAGCAATAGATGTGGTCAGTGACGTTCGATCCTGCCGTGCTAACCCACACTTAGATTTCTGGCATTTCGTTTAGTTGAAAGATCACAGAGAATTCTTCTTACTCTATTTTTGTGATGCCAATGCCCCTGGCTCTTGCTCTTTATCACTTGTGAGCTAATGTTCACATCGTGTCCCTTGAGAAACTCCTTTCCATGATGTCTCCATAGTTTTCCTATGATGCCAGCCCTCTGGCGAACTCTAGAAAAATACTTAATCGACTTTTGTACTTCAAGCCTTCACTTATTGTAACTGTGAAGGCAATACTTGTTCTAATTTTTACCTCCTCTGTAGCTGGAACTCTGCTGTAGATTTTACGTGACCCATTGTTTAGTATCGTGAAAATCATCTCATCAATGCCACAATATTATATACACCTACTTTTAATATGCCCTGGTTGTCAGATACTTCAATATCTCTCCCTTGATCATTGGCAATAAAAATAGATATATAAAAATATAAGATTATGGAGACAAATCCATATTTTGTTAAGTACTTCATGGAATTTGTAAAGAAACCACATCCTATTAAAATTGTGAACACAACCAAGGAAAAAAAAAGTTTCATATTTCCTCTGTATATTGCCTTATGACATTTTGGATACCTCAAACCAAATCTTTAGACGAGTGGGCAGTCTGATTTTTCTTCCGTGGAGCGGATAGTGGCTATGAAACCCTGAACTTGAGACTGACAGTTTAGCACTAAACCCACTTCACTACCAGTGCTCGATTTAAGGTTTTTTTTAATACATTTTGGTGACTGTTATAACCATTTTTCCCCAGAACTGCACTCTGTCCTTTGAAAGTTCTAAGAAGTGCAGGTACTGTGCAGCATTGTCAAAGCCAATTATGATCACTGCATACACTATTTTGTTAGAGCCTTTGAGCCATTTTGGCTTGGGGGGGGGGGAGTCTCAAGATACATGATTTTAATAACATGGCATGTTTTTCAAGACAGAAATATATAGTTATAAAGACATTATCATTAAGTGCAATCTTATGAAAATTTCAAATAGAGAAAAGAAAGTGAATTTGCTAGGAAAGCTTCCTCTGCACTTAGCTGAGATCTTTCTGATGGAAGCTTAATAGCCAAACAGGGATTCAATATTCTCACCCATCAAATAAATATATTACAACTAGAATAACTCGCAGCTTTAAGATTCTGTCCTTCTTGAATTGTGTATCTGCATTTCTTTAGTGCTCCGATGAAAAAAATCACACTTACAATGAATCTTTCTATGATTGCAGGTTTTATATGGGGAGAAATTAAACAAATGTGGGATGGTGGACTCCAAGATTACATCCATGATTGGTGGAATCTAATGGATTTTGTGATGAACTCCTTGTATTTAGCAACAATCTCCTTGAAAATTGTTGCATTTGTAAAGGTAACTACCATTTATGTTGTTGGTAATGCATAAGATTTGATCATTAGGTTTGATGGTTTGATTGCTATAGATTTTAACTATTACATAGACTTTTAACTGTTTGCACATGATAAACCCATGATTTTATTGTTAGATTTATAATTATAGGATATGCAGACAATGTTATCTTCACTACAATTTAAGAAATCACTTAGGAGAAGTTGTCACCTGATATTCTTGCATCTAGATTGAATGTTACTCCAAAATTATTCATGATAGCTGCTCTAATTAATCATTCTTTCCATTTCTAATGGAATTCTACCTCTAACTTTCTACTTTACAATTATATTTAATTTTGGCAAATAGAATATCTCTTTTTTTCCAGTTATAATGAATAGATAAGAATTTCATAGACAGATCAAAATATCACTTTCATAGTACTGAAATTATTGCTTCAGTTTAAATTAATGTAATTGTGTTTAATTAGAACATAATATAATGTCTCCCTCCTTACTCCATTCAATCTGACAGTGCCAGAAATCTCACACATCCATTACTCCCCCAGATTTTGTACATCCATCTGTCCCCAACCTCATAATTAACATAAAGCATTTTTATTCTGTAGTGACAATTGAACACTTTTTTTACTTTGAGTGATATTTTTGGAGACAGAATTGTCTGTGTGGAAAGGAGTATAACCAGAATGCTCCGACTTAGAAGCAAGGATGACAAAACGTTGTCTCATTTACTTTGAACATGTTGACAGGAGAGACAAGTCCATGGAGAAGGACATCTTGCTGGGTGAAGTAGAGAGGCAGTGAAGAAGAAGAAGACCTCAGCACCACGGTTGGAGACAGCGTTGCCTTGATAGGGTCAAAAATAAGAACAATGAGGAGGCGGGCAGAAGATCAGGCAGTGTTTCCTTCTGCTGTACCTAGGATTGCTATGAGTCTAACCAATTTGATGGCACCTCAGACCAAGAGCTCAGTAAACCAGATGATAGCCTGATTTAAAATGGCCAGCAATGGGGTATTTCACCTCATTAAATCCTGGGATCTAAATCTTCCTGTATTCCTTTTCATTTTTGATGACTTCCATTTTTTTAGATTTATTCTGCTTGCATTCCAAGTTCTAATTATTAATAGATGTCTTCGGCTCTTTCATCTTACTATGAGTCTAATCTCCGCAGTAAATGAAGATCCACCCATGTGATTATGGTTGACTCTGTTTTGAGAAGGCATCTCTTCCTCACTCACCATGTTTAATGCCTTCTGTCCAAGGGGCTCATCTTCTGGATTTTCTGGCACTCAACGACAGTGTTCCACTGCTGTTCAGGAGGGTTAAGGCAAGCATTGCTGTCCATAGCATTTTTAGTAGCCAATTCCTCAGAAGTGTCATCTGTTCTTATTCTGGAAGCTCTGCTGAAACCTGTTCACCTTGGGTGTATGGGTGAACAACTACTGAGTTGGCGCCACAGTGATATCAGAACAAAACTTTGCCCAATCCTGTATTATCTTTATGATGATAGGTATAACTGGGTCATTGTTTGACTGCTTTTCATTTTCATACATCTTCTAGGGTCTCGAGCATCAAATAGTATTATGTTGTATTCCACAGGTTTTACAAAGCATATTTTTCAGGTGATCGCTCCAGGCTTTTTCCCTTTATCTGCCTTAGTGAAGGAGCCTGAAATTTGCCAACTCTGGCTGCTGCACCTGGTATAGGTGAGAATGATGTCATTATGTCCCTGACCGTAGTAGTACACAAGCCTCACTGCTGCAATGAACTGACAGAGAATGTAGACTATAAAAGAGTTTAGAGAATAGACTCAAAGATTACATTTTAAAATCAAGTTATTCATTTCTAATAATTATTGTGTGAAATACATGAGAACTGAGGAATTGAAATTATTCTCTAAAAGTAAGCAGACTGCCATGAATTCTAAGATTGGAAAAAATCACCTTGTAAAGCAATGTCTATGCTTAAAACTTAAGTAAATGTATCATTTATTAAGTAAAGGTGGACAACAGAAATGTTTAAAAGCAGAGGTCAGGAGAATGAAACCAGAGTGTATGATAGTTTTTATTTATTTGTCTATCCATTTATTTGTTTGTTTATTTTATCCTGGCAGGAAATAAGAGGTACCTAGATCAAAGGACAAATCCTTTACTTCACAGCAGCCATAGCATCAACTGCTCACGCCCCAGTCCCGGACGGGTGCCCTGCTGAGATGCAGATGCACTCAGCACTTGTCGGACTTCGTACCACAGAGGAGAAACTCTCAAATTATGAATTTCAAAACTTAAACTTGTCAGCTGTGCCAACTTTCCAATTCCCTCTCTGAAGAAAGGAAAGAGAAAGACCTTAGCTTTCTAAGGGAATCATACCTTCTTTGAAGATCCGAGGTCCCTACATCTATTATCTAGTGAATGTAAACAGACAGCTCCAGGGAACGTGTTTCTAACCCTCTCAGAGTTCTGCACCTTTAAAATTCCAGTCGCATTACCCAATCTTAGTCATTCTTTAGCACAGATATCAGAATCTTTTGCTCTGAAAGCCCTACCTTGTGTAGACATAAACACATTCGTAGAGTTCTGTTTCCCAATCATTACCTCACTCACTGTCATTGAGATGAAACCCACTTAGTGACTCTCTAGGACAGAGTAGAACTGACTTTGGTTCCGAGATGGTAACTTTTTTATGGGATGATGAAGGCTGGGACTTTCAAATTGCTGATCTTTCAGTCAACAGCCCAGTGAGTAACCTGGTATGGCCCCGGGTTCCTCCTTCAGTACCAGAAGTGCTAGATTCAGAAGCTGATGAGAAGAAAAGCGAGCATCGCATGATGTGTAAAAATGGAAAACCCTTTTCATGTTTGTGTGACCCAGCTGAGACAACTCATGAGGATGGACTCTGGGCACTGGGAGTACAATGTTCCACTGTAGATCAGGAATTCGTGACAATAGGATGAAGGGTCAACATCAGACTTCCCTGGTTTGGTTGTGAAATCTAGACCACCATATGCATCTCTAGGTTACAGAAATGTCAAAAGTTCATATAAACATTTGCTAAAGGTGAACTCGTAAGAAGAATTAAAACTAAGAACGCTTCTTCAGAAATTCCATTCTTAATTGAAACCTTTAGCAGCTCAAATTTCTGTCTTGAGACTTTATTAGTTTATCCTTATTATTAAGTCAGTGTTTCTTCAGCACAATTTACACCAAGACAGCTGTATTAATATTCCCATATTTCTTTTGCATTCCATTCTGATGACAGAGAAATCATTCCCTAAGTTATTTGTTGTTTCTAGCAGTTAGCACATTCATATAAGAGAAGTTTGTCAGAGAAGGAAAGATGAATTCTTGAGCAGATAGTTGGAAAAACAACCAGTCTAATTTAGCAATAAACTTATTAAATTTATTATTCAGTTACAACTTTTAGAATTCCCTCTATTTGATCATGGATATCACTGAACACCCTCTGATCAATTTTAGAAATAGTTCTTCCTCATAGACTTTATAGATATAGATATATATCCCCCTGGAAGGCATATCCCAAAGCTCAACTGTAACCGAGTTGACACCAACTCATAATGACCCTGTATAGGGTTTCTGAGGATCTAAATCTTTATGGATCCAGGTAGCTTCTGCTTTCTCCCAAGAAGCAATTTGTGGGTTTGGACGACCAACCCTGTTGGGAGTACTTCAGTGCTTGCTTACCCAATAGCCATACTAGAGGTCCTAGGATTTTCATTCTGTTAATCTTGCTCATCTCTGGACTGTTGGTTTTTCTTTTTAGAAGTAACAAAGCATTAGCCTAGTGAAGGGTTCCATTATAAATATGGAGGATGGGGGAGGATGTGCATTGACAAGTTATTTACAGACATCCTTTTCTTCCTTCAGCTGTTAAATTGGAATCAGAGATGGGTGATAACAGGGCACGGGTTCTCTTTTAATAATTTCATAAGTAACTTCTGCAGGCTAAAAGGAGAAGATTTATGAACATCAGAAGATGTAAAATACTGCCAAAATTCATTAAAAATGACTGCAGCAGTATATTGACAGGGAATTGACAGAAATTCAGGCCAGATTCAGAATAGTATTTGGGGTAAGAGGTATCATCACTAATGTCATATGGCTGTTGGCTGAAAGCAGAGAATCCCAGATGGATATTTGTATGTGTTTTATTAATTATGCAAAGGCATTCAATTGTGTTAATGAAGTATGAATAATATCGCAAAGCATGGGGATTCCAGTAACATCAATTGTGCTAAGATAGTTCCTGTTTATAGACTGAGAGCAGCCATTCAAACAGAAGAAAGGAATGCTATATGGTTTAAAATCAAAACAAACAAATCTGTCCTGGAAGAAGTACAGCCACAATGGTACTTAGAATCTAGGATGGAAAGACTTTATTCCATGTGCTTTAGATAGGTGATCAGGAGAGGCATAATGCTTGGTAAAACAGGTCAAGGTCTACGTGTTCTACAAAGCACCATTGCTTTCCTATACTCCTGTCCAAAGTACACGGTATGAAGTCTCATCATCCTAGATCAGGTATCAGACATCAAAAAATAAAATAATCATATCCTTGTGAGCCCACCTTCCCAATACGATTGCTGAAGACAAATGTGTGCATAAGCAAATGTAGTGAAGAAAACAGATGGTGCCTAGGTATCGAAAGATATAGTGTCTGCGATTTGAAAAGCTTGAAAAAAAAAAGCAACTATCTAGCTCAGAAGCAACAAGGTCCACATGGAAGAAGTACACCATCCTGTGTGATCATGAGGTGTAGAAGGAATCAGGTATCAGAAATCAGAAATCAGAAAACAAAAAATCATATCATTGTGAAGTGAGGGAGTACAGATTAGGGACTCAAAGTCCATCTGTAGGCAACTGGACATATCTTTACAGAAGGTTCATGGTGAGGAGCCGAGGTAGTCAGGGTGCAATGTAGAAATGAGAAACATACAACTTTCCTCTGGTTGTTAAATACTTCCTCCCCTCCCCACACCCTATTATCATGATCCCAGTTCTGCCTCACAAGTCTGGCTAGACCAGAGTATGTACACTGGTACAGCTAGGAACTGGGTAAACAAACAATCTAGGACAGATGATTCCTTCATGACCAGTGGTGAGAGTGGCATTATCAAGAGGGTGGAGCAAAGGTGGGGTAGAAAGAGGAAGACAATTATAAGGATCTACCTACAATCTCCTGCCTGGGGAACTGACAACAGAAAAGTGGGTGAAGGGAGACATTGGACAGTGTAAGATAAGACAAAATAATAATTTATAAATCATTAAGAGTACCTGAGGGAGAAGGGAGCAGAGAGGGAGCAATGAGGAGCTGATGCCAAAGACTCAAAAAGAAAGCAAATGGTTTGAGAATGATGTGGGCAACAAATATACAAATGTGCTTGCCATGGATGAATGGATGGATTGTGATAAGAGTTATACAAGCCCCCAATAAATGATTTTTTTAAAAAAAAAGAAAGAAAGGAGACCTTAAAAAAAAAAGAAGCAGACCTTTAAGAAGAAGGATGGATGCAAGGATGGCAATAGTGGGCTCAAGAGTGAGGATGGCAGCGAGTCGGGCAGCATTTGGTCCTGTTGTACACAGGGTCACTGTGAGTCCAAACCACAACAATGAATGGCATCTCACAGTGGCAACGTCATATTGTCTCATGTTTTTGAAACTTAGGGTTAACCATTTAAATTCATATCTCAAGTGTACCTACATGGTGACTGATGGATCTGAGGCGAGCTTGTAAATTGAGAGAATACAATTCACTCAGCTTGTCAGGCAGAAGTTATTTCAGGGGCAGAACCTTTTTTGAATCCTTTCATAGAGGTAGAAACAGCACCCACCTTCCGTTACGAAGAACTGGAGGACTTTGGCTTTAGAAATGAGTCATTTTCCAAAAAGAAATGAGTTTAGGCAGGAGAACTTTGTTGTAAATCCTGTTTTATAAATAGCTACCTTGTCTCTTAAATTAAGATAAGCACCAACTAGCGTGTCTGTGTCATTGGGTAGGAGAGAGGAACGAGGCATGTGTGTCTTCCCTGTGACCAGAGAAATGCTGCAAGTTGCAAGAGCTTATCTTTCTATGTCAAACTATTTACTTGGCATTTGAGCTTTATTTTTTAAGTAAGTGAACTTTTTAAGCCTTGCGAAAGAGATAAAACTTTGACTAATAAATTATTTGAATAAATCTCCTAAACTCATTTTCTATAAATTTTAAGTGACAATCATGAACATTATCATCAGCAGATTTAAATATATTTTCGCTCCTATAGTTTAGGCAAGAGAATATTGCATTTAAAAGTATAAAGAATATTAATTTAATAGTATTAAGTTTATTAAAAGATTTGAGAAACTGTTCTTAAGTTGACTTAAATAAAATACAAAACTTACACTAGATCAAGTGACTTTTCTTTATTCTGGTGATGGTATAAGAACTGTTTGCCTTAAGCCCTCAAAATTCAAACTTAGTACCTTTGAATTGATTCTGACTCATAGGGACTGTCTAAGAGAGGGTAGAACTGCCCCTGTGGGTTCTGGGTCTGTAGCTCTCTATGAAAGGGTAAAGAAAACACCATCTTTCTCGCAGGAGCAACAGATGGTTTCAGACTGTTGACTGTTTGGTTAGCAGGCCAACATGTAACCACTCCACCACCAAGCCTTAAAAGCTGAGACAAGGGCTGAGTCCTGGTGGTGTAGTGGTTGTGTGCGGGACTGCAGCCTACAGGGTTGGCAGTTCAAATCCAACAGCAGCTCTCCAGGAGCAAGGCTGGGCTTCCTATTCCCACCAGGGGGAAGTGATGCTCACAAAAAAAACAAAAACAAACAAAAAAAAGTTGAGACAAAGTTCAAAGATAGACCTATGAGAGAGAAAATTAGTAGCTGTTAGACATAGCTTCCTGAGACAAAACACATAAACAGGAAAGGAGACAGTTACAAAAATTCACCTGCCGGTGCAAAATTTCAACAACACAAGGAAAGAAAAATAGAAGCTTTTCTTAGCCAATCATTCTTCCTAGATGAGTGTGTCCTCTGACTTTTCCAGATTTCATGGGAGGTGTGCATGCCAATATTTAGGAACCACTGACCTTGAGGCTTAACCCTAAAAGCTTCTTCCACAAAAGCAATGAGAGGTCCAATCAGGGGAAACCAAATGTCCTTTGAACCTGCTGTTGCTAATTTCCTCCAAGTACCCTTGGATTTCTTAGAGTAAAGAGAGGAAGAAAGAAAGGGGGAAACAAGACCAGCCCCACTGCAAATATCAGGGTTATATGTTCAAGATCTGAACAGAAATGATTCAGAAGTCAAATCATCAGGGAACCACTAACTAGGTCTCAGGTGGGTTCATCTCTAAGCAGCATCTCCACATACCCAGTAAGGCAAAAATAACGGGGTTTGAAATTCAGCACTAGAATCCAGTCCCTGATTTTTTGGGTCCACAAAGGAGGTCACTTTTTGAATCCTTTATGAGTCCCCAATAGTTATGGGACAGCAATAACACTCAGACATTCACAGGACATTCACAGGATTTATTTGGTTCTGGGGACACCTCTGGATAGAAGGAAATCACCAGTTTATGTTGGAAGTAACATAGAAATTTCACAGTTGATTCTCAATAGGATTGATAGAGAGTAAGGAACAAAGAATAATGATAAAAGACAGTTATTTGTCAGTTTTAAATAAAATCACAGAAGGACAAACTAAAAATGGGGAAAAATTACCTAATAACAAAAATGCTTAAATATGTCTAACCAAAAAAATTATGTTTATGATCACGCAATGCTCACAATGCATACTTTTCAAAATATTGATGCAGGCAACCTCTGCAGCTGGAGTTGATCAAAACACCAAGACATTTTCTTTAGAAATTGTTTGTTTAGGAGAAAGAGCCAGCAGTTCAAATTTTGCCTTGAAACTCTTTCCATGGCCTGTTCATGTAAAGAATTTTCTAAAGGCCATTTGCCACCCATATATCTCTGCTAAAACCTTTTTCTGTAGGGTGTATTCCTTCCACGTGTTGGCTTGACAATACAAAAGACAGTCTCTTAGTTATTTATGGCTTCTAATAATTAGCATAGGCAGATAACAGGAGCTTGTCAGTGAAGCAAACATGGATTCTCAGACAGGCAATTAGATTAAAAAGAATAGTCTAATTTAGCGAGAACTAAGTTAAGCTGAATCGTTCTGTTTTGGTCAAAAAGACTGTGAGTCTCTCCTTTTCTCTTCTTTATGTGTCTTCATCTGGAAACTCCACTGAACTTGTCCATAAAGGTTGACCCTGCTGGTGTTTTGAGTCATAGCGGCATAGCTTGCAGCATCACGGTAACACTGATTCTCCCACAAAAGGACAGACTAGCAGATGAGTTGTGGATACCATGTTTACTCTCACACTTTGTGGATCTGATAGATAATTCTAAACCATATTAGGATTTTCAAAGCAGGGAAGGCATTTTGGCAATAGCTATCACCACGTGGAGAGCTATTCTTCAAATAAAAATGTGTGTTGCTCACAAAAAGTAAGCGATCTCATCTTAAAGAAAAAGAGAGTACCCTGGATAGGAAATCCAACTAAAGAGAATTCTGTAGTGTCTAGTATTCCAAACCTCCATTCTCATTTGTGATAATGATTAAGAAAATCTTAATATTCTCTGCAACTTTGATTAATAACTATTTATACTGAAATTATGTTTAGGAGTGTCCAAGCATAGTTACCTGTGTTTAAAATAGAAAATCATTTCCTCTTGATCATGAAAAGTTTTTTATATTGTCACTCAAGAATATGAATGTGGGATAAGGAAGGAGCTTGAGCTGTATTTTTCTCCTGAAGGAGATGAAAAAAAATACTATATGTTAGTGTCAAGGAGAATTAATTGATTAATATTTCTAAAGGTCTTTGATATAAAAGTGCAATATAAAAGAATGAACTGTTCTGATAGAAATTGGTTTTTGATTGGTTTGTTGTTGTTGTTGTTGCTTGTTTTGTTTTCCGAAGTGGTCTTTAAGAAAACTTGTAAGTTGTCTAGACATTTCTTAGTTGGGTTCATGAAGACGTCAATTGCTGTAGTTTGAACTGTGACCCACAAAAAAACCTGTTCCTTGCGGCTTTAATCCTTTTTGGAAATGGATTAATGAGACAGGATTTGAGTAGGGTATATGTTGATCCGTTCTTTTTGAGATGTAAAAGAAATTAAAAGCACACTATCAAGCAAAGATGAAGGGAATGTAAAGCTGATGCCAGGACACATGAAGATTGTGGGGAGACTTCCAACAAGCAAAAATCTTCTTCCAGAGCCAAGAGAGAGAGAAACCCTTCCCCTCAACTTAGACTCTAGCCTCCTAAACTGTATAGCCGGGCTTTGAGTCTGAATTGACCGGATGACGATGAGTTTGCTTTTGTGTTTGAAACGAGGAGGAAAACTCATTGCCAGCAAGTCAGTTCTGACATAGTGACCCTGTTGGCTAGAGTAGAACTTCCTCGGTGGGTTTCTGAGACTAACTTTTTATAGGAGTAGAAAGCCTCATTTTTCATTGGAAAAACAGCTGGTGGTTTTTGAACTGTTGACTTTATGGTTAGTAACCCACCTTTTTTTAATTTATTGGCTTGTATATCATTTTTCATAATACATAAATACATATACTCTGCCAAACACCTTCATATGTCTGCTATCATTATCATTTTCCAATATCTGCTTTTCCACTTGAGCCCCTGATATCAGTGTCCCATCCTTTTCCCTCTGTCCCTGACCCCCCACCCCCAACCCTCAGTACTTTATAAATTATTATTGTTCTGTCATATCGTACACAGCCCGACATCTCCTCCCACCCACTCCTCCGATGTCCACAAGGCCCACTTGTGGGCAATTGTTCACCGCCTTACAGGGGAGTCGCAGGAGGAGACAGGCCAGTCAAGATGTAGTGAGGCAGCAATGAAACATACAACTTTCCTCTAGTTCCTGAAGACTTCCTCCCCCAGACTGTCATGGTCCCAACTCTACCTTGCAGGCCCAGCTGGACTGGAGAGGATGCTCTGGTGGAGATGAGGGCTGGAGATATGGGGAACCCAGGACAGATGAGCCCCTCGGGGCCAGTCGTGAGATTGGAGTTACCGGGTGGATGGAGAGAAAGTGGAGTATAGATATGGAACCAACTAGAAGGATCTACACATAACCTCCTATCTGGAGTAACACAACTTTTAACCCACTATGCCACTGGATTTCAAGATCAGATATTTTGCTCCCTTACTGGGTTGCTATGAATTGAAATTTACTCAGTGGTAGTGAGTTTGGAATTTTGGAAACTATAAGAAAATAAACTTGGGGCTGAACCCCGGTGGCGTAGTGGTTATGCGCGGGACTGCGGCCAACTGGGTTGGAGGTTCAAATCCAGCAGCAAGGCTGGACCTCCTACTCCCACCACCAGAGAGCAGTGAGGACCCCCCCCCCAAAAAAAAAAAAGAGAAAAGAAAAGAAATTTGTTTGTTAAAACCATCCACTTGTGACATTTATGCTAAAGCAGTCCTAGATAACAAACAGAGGTTTTGGCACACGGAGTGAGGTTCTGCTCTAACATATACCTACTATGTGGAAATGTTTGTGTAACTTGGCAATGAGCAAAGACTGTAAGAGTTTCGAGGCATTTAGGAGTAAAATCCTCAAAGCAGATGGATAGACAGAAGAGCATAGCATAGCACCGCATAGTTCTCTGAAACTGTAAAGTTTTATTGGAACAGATAAACTCTTCAGTCTCTTGCGAAGCAGCTTTGAATACCTGGACATCGGTTAACAGCCCAGTGCTTAACCTATTACACCATTCTATTTGAAGGCAGTGGGTTGTTGGGAAGATGGAAAAAGTTGAGATGGCCTTGAAGAGACTGTTGGGATCATTATCAGCACCAGTGTTTTCAATGGAAAGCCTGTCATCTAAAGAACGTGCATGGAGCCAGAAAAAGGCTGCTGATAGAAATTTGCATGCTTCATGTTTCTGGTGAGGCTCTACACACACACACACACACACACACACACACAAATAGATGAGCACGTTTTGGAAAATGGATGGAGGGATTTTTTTTGTGTGTGTGTAATGGCAAGGGATTTGTCTGGATTATGTTCAATGCTTGATAGAATGTGGAACCTGTGAGCATTGAAGTTCGGTTGGCGTGAGATTTATAAACTAGATTTATAAACCCTTAAAGGCTCTGTATGTTTCCTCCTTGCAAATTATAGGGAAATGCAAGAGCAAAGAGATGGATTAAATAGTGAACTGTGTAAAATCCAAACAAAGTTTAAAGATTAGAAAATTCTGTTATACATTCTAAGGACATGTGTTCTAATACTCACCAAGGATTTACCTAGACAAACTTTTATTAAAGAGATTAAAGCAGTAACTGATGGTTCTAACTAATTACCACAGCAGAAAACCCATTAGTTTACACTGAAGAACACACAAAGAATCAACAAAGGGAGAGCATTTCACCTCTGGAAATCCACAGGTAGGAAACAGCCAAAGATCTCTCTTTGTTGGTCCCTAAGAAATGAAAGAACTATCCTTGCTCAGCTCAGTGAAGTATAGAAAAAGAAGATCATATCTGAGTCATCATAACTAATGTAAGTGAATCGGTTGGATTTTGGATTTTGGAGCCTATAATCTGTTTCCTCCCTACACCTTCTCCATTTTATTATGGAAATGTGTTCTCTGTGATGGTTCTACCATTACACTTTAGAAATACATACTCATAAAATAGATATTCTAGGGTTGAAAACCAAGAGGAATTTTGCTGCACTTTGGAATATGCCTGAGCTCTGACTCAACTGATTGAGATGTTTCAGAAGATGGGATTGTAAACTTGGAGATGATTTATTACTTTTTAGGATTTAGAATAATGTCACAGGGTAAATTTGTTTTCCATGTGTCAAAAACTCGGCTCTTAGGGGATACAGCATAGGTTAGAGATTGAAATATGTACCACAAAAGTGTGTTTATAAACCAAACTTCATGGCCGTGGTGATAATTTCATTTACAACAAGTTGTCTTTGTTTTGTTAATGAGTCATGATCAATGTGCAGTGTATCTTGAATCTATCTCTCTTGATATACAAAACTTGGGCTTTTAAACTTCCTAAACTGTGAGAAAATAATAATCTGTTGGTTAATACCATCCAAAGTGGTATTTCTTTTATAGCAACACTAATTGAATTTATTGTGTAGTTCCTCGGTTTAATGACAAGTATTTTCTTACATCATTTCCAAGAACATAGCTCTACCTTTTTAACGAGGAATATAAATGTACCCAAGAAGTCTAGGAGTAACTATATTATAGTCCCACAGGCTCAATATCAGGATAATTTGAGGCTGGCATAATAATTAATTAAATCTTATTTTTAAATGGCTTTGAGTCAAATAAGCAAATGCTATAAAGTAGTGAATGTATTTCTATATAATGCATTTTGCTAAATAATGAATGTCGAAATAAATATTATATTTTTCTACATCTAGCAATTAGTTGGCTCTCATGCCTATTGCCAAGTTGGATTTTATTTGCATTTACAATATAATAGATGCAAAACGCTAACAGTTATGCCCCTTTCAGTCATTATTTCCAAAACAATTGACCACTGCTCTTACTAATTTTTGTGCAATTTGTATCAGACATGTTTTCCAGTAGAGTACCCAATAATGTCAAATATTATGTCATTGCTATTCTGTTAAATTTTTAGGTTTTCGTTTACAGAGAAGTGTTCTTGTCAACAAATGCTATGTTTTTCTAATGTAAAATCTGATTTATTATTTTCTGACATAAATATTTTCTTTTTGTTTAACCATCCATTGGAAATTCAAGTAAAGATACCATCCACATATTAAAAAGCAGTACAAGTCACTTTAATTATATTCCATAATTATGATTTATGTTGTGGTGTTTTATGTTTGTGGAAATTAATATTTTCTATGATCATGGAAGATGCCAACTTTTTTGACAATAAATCCCTGGGCAGGAGGAACCGGAAAGATAACCCAAGGTTAAATATGATTGAATCAAATTCACCAGTTTGGTTTCTTGTCTCTTCTTTTCTGTTTTCTCCAGTACAGTGCTCTTCATCCACGAGAATCCTGGGATATGTGGCATCCCACTCTGGTGGCGGAAGCATTGTTTGCTATCGCAAACATCTTCAGCTCCCTGCGCCTGATCTCACTGTTCACTGCAAATTCTCACCTGGGACCTCTACAGATCTCTCTAGGAAGAATGCTCCTGGATATTCTGAAGTTTCTCTTCATATATTGCCTTGTCTTGCTAGCATTCGCAAATGGCCTAAATCAATTGTACTTCTATTATGAAGAAACAAAAGGGTTAAGCTGCAAAGGAATACGGTGTGAAAAACAGAACAATGCATTTTCAACGTAAGTAGAATAAATGTTTCTGTGGCAACTCCACAAAATGTGTGTCTGCCTAGGAACTTGAAAAATCACAGACATGTGATTGGGAAGAAACAAGGAAATTACAGTTATGCTTCATACAGAAAATAAAACTAACATGGTATTGAATTTACATGCATCTATTTGACATTAAAAATACTTGCACATTAGCATTTTGTTTAAGTAATCCTTTAAATGGCTTCAAAATATGTAAGCACCTACATACTCTTAAAATGCAGAACACAAAGAAAACATGTGCACAAGTGACAACTTGAAAGACAAACCGCAACCATTCACTCCTCCATGGTCATGGCTGGTGACAATGCCATGTGCGTCAGAAGGTTTCCAATGACTGCTTTGAGGGGAAATAAATCTCTGAGGCCTTCTTCTGAGGTGACCGTGTCTTTCAAAAACCAGCCTTTTAAATATCAATCAAAGGTGTTCTGTGCCCCACTCAGGCACTCTCGACAACTTACGATATTATTGCTGGTATTGCTGTTGTCACATGCCTTCAAGTCAGTTCTAACTCAGCAGCCATATAGTCAACAACAGGAAACATTGGCCCCATGCCACCCTCACAATTTTTGTCAAATCCCATCCCATTGTTTCAGACACTGTGTCAGTTCCTCTCCTTGATGGCCTTCTTCTTTTGCATTTATCTTCTACTTCACCACACACTATGTCCTCTTACAGTGATCATCAGCCCCTTCTGACATGTCCAGAGGACAAAGGATGAAGTTTCAACATCATGATTGCTTCTAAGGAGTATCCTGGTTGTACATCTTCCAAGGCAGAGTCATTTATCCTTCTGACAGCCCACGGTGCCTTCAATATTCTTCACCATCACCATAATTCAAAGGCATCAGTTCTTAATCTTGCCTAATCAATGCCCAGTTTTCACATGAATAAGAGGCAATTGAAAATACCATGGCTTGGGTCAGGTTCAGCTTAGTCCTCAAAGTAACAGCCTAGCTGGTCAGCACTTTAAATTGCTCTTGTGCACCAGATTTGCCCAATGCCATGCATTGTTTGTGTTTTTGACTGCTGTTTCCAGGAGTGTTGATTGTGGATCCAAGGGAAATCCTTGACTGCCTTAATCTTTTCTACATGTATCATGATGTTGTGCATTGGTCTGGTTGTAAGGATATTGGTTTTCTTCCCAGTAAGTTGCCACCCATAGGAAGGCTTCAACCCCGATCTTCATTACCAAGTTCTTCATGTTCTCTTTCTTTTATCGAGCAAGGTGGTGTCCTCTGCACATCAAAAGTAGTTCATAAGCTTTCCTTCTCTCCTAATGTGTTCTTCTTCATGCTGTTCAGGTTTTTTGGATGATTTCCTCAGCATACAGATTTTGAATAACTATGATGCAAACTTTCCTGATTTTAAACCACACAATATTACCGTGTATATTTAAGTATAAGTCAACCTGAATATCAGCTGAGGCACTTAGTTTTATCACAAAAACTGTAATAAAAATTGTGCTGAAAAACTCAATTTATACACAAGTATATATGTTACTTTGTTTTTTTCAAGCAGCTGCCTCTTTGTCTCTGCAAAGTTTCTCCACGAGCACAATGGAGTGTTATGGAACTTCCAATCTTGTCAGTGTGGTTCATAGGTATTTAGGTTCGACACGATTGAATGTCTTACATGGTGAATAAAATACAGTTATGCTTCAAGGTCCATGTGACATCAACAGTAAAATCCCTCAGACCACATCTTCCGCAGAGAACTAGCCTGAATTTCTGGCAGTTCCCTACTGATGTATTGCTGCAACTATTGTGGAATGATCTTCACCAAAATGTTATTTGCCTTTGATAGTAATGAAATGGTCCTCCAATTTGAGCATTCTTGTGGGTTATCTTGCTTTGGAATGGATATACATTTTTTTTCCTCCTTCAGTTAGGGAAGTAGTTGTCTTCTGAATTTATCGCCATAGATAAATGACTGCTTCTAGTGTTTAATCAATTTTTAGAACATTTCAATTGGTAGTCTGTCAATTCCCGGAGACTTCTTTGTGACTATTTCCTTCACTGTAGCTTGAATTTCTGCACTTACTGGTACCAGTTCTTGATCATAGGTTACTTCCTGAAATCATTGAAAGTCAACCAGTCCTTTTTATTACAGGGATTCTGTATTTCTTCCTTCTTCTTTTGATGCTTCCTGCCTCTTTCAATCGGCTGCCTATAGAGTCTTCCAATATTGTAATTTGAAAATTGAACTTTTATTTCAGTTCTTTTAGTTTTAGATATGCTAAGTGTGTCCTTCCTTTTTGGATTCTAACTCCAGGTCTTTGCACATTTCATGGTGATACTTTGTCTTCTTGAGCGTCTCAGTTCTTTTACTTCATGTTTTCTTCTACTTGCCTTCACTCTAAGTGAAAGTTCAAATGTCTCTTCTGAAAGTCACTCTGGTCTTTTCTATATCATCAATGATCTTTTGATCTCTTCATGTCTGGTGTCCTGGATGTCCTTCAACAATTTATCCCTTCTTTCATCCGTTCTCAGCAAGTCAAATGTATTGTTAGGATGGTCTTGAACTTCATGTGGGGTACTCCCAAGGTCAGGTTTGACTCTTGTGTACTTGTTTGAATTTTATTCAGTTGTCACCTGAACTTACATTTGATTAATTGAAGATTTTTCTATAGCCATTCTCTGTCTTCATTTTGACAACTGATATTGAGGTTCTCTGTTATCTCTTCCCATTATAGTCAATCTTATTCCATTTTTATTCAGGAGAAGTTCATATGCATAACCACCATTTATTTGGTTGAAAAAAATGATATTTGCTATGATGAAGTTGTTGATCTCGCAAAACTATATCTAACAATCCCCAGCTTTGTTTCTATCCCGAGGCTATATTTTCCAACTGTTGCTTCCATCTTGTTTCTAACTTTTCCTTGCCATTTGTCAGTAACTTTAAAATATCTTAATTGCATGTTTCATCAATTTCAGATGAAAGAAATTCTTTGTTACTAGTTTTAGTGTTTGGTGTGCAAATTTGAATAATAGTTGTATTGGCTGGTTCTTCTTTGTATTTACAAAGTTGATATCCTATTACAGACAGCATTGTACTTCAGGATAGACCTTGAGATATTCTTCTTGAGGCTAAATGTGACACCATTCCTCTTTAATATGTCATTCATGGCACAGTAAACCATGTGATTGTTCAATTCAAATTGATGAAGAGAACACTTTCACCTCACTAATGCTTAGTGAGTGCATGTGTTGTGTGCATGTGTTCCATCTCATTTGACAACTTTCAATTTTCCTAGATTTATATTTCATGTATTTCATGCTCACATTATTGGTGGATATTTACAACTACCTTTTCTCATTTTGACTCATGATCCATCAACAAGTGAAGGTCGGGGAGCTTTGGCTAGGCACATTATTAAGGTTGACTCTTCTGGCCAATCTCTGACAATATTTGGATGCTATTCAAGATTTCCAGGGTCTAATCCTTCGGAAGTAGACAGCTTATTCCTTTATCATAATCTGTTCTTAGTTTGAAAGGTCCACTGAAACTTCTTGCGAAGTGACCCTGTTGGTATTTGAAATACTGGTACAGAGCTTCCAAATCACAGGAACATGCAAGTCAATATAGTATACACATTGACAAGCAGGGCGATGACAATTTTTAAGTACATAAAAAGATAGCATGTTTGAAAAAGTGGTCTTTTAGGAAAATTTGAATATTCTCAAACCTCTTATATGTTTTCTAGGTCCTTTTATCTTTACATGTTTCTTACTTCTCCTACAAAACTATTAGCATTAAAAAAAAGAAATAAACACTCAAAACAAATCTAGGTCATAATCATCATTCACACAAAACTCTCTGTGCCCTCGTATTTAGATGAACAATAAGCCTTCTCCACTTTCTCAGTCTCATAATGGTCACAATTAAGTTTGTTGTTATTCTGTATTCATTGCCAGTTTGCCACTCACTCAGCCCTACATAGGCTGGTGCCAGTTTCCAACCTAATGTGATCAATCGGCAATGAATTGGAAGATAGGATCCTGGTAATGTGACAAGCCCTTAATAAATCAGCAGCTAACTAAAAAAAATTGCGCTTCAGATCTAGAGATGCATGGTGACCTACTTCTTCCGATTGACCAGCCATTGCAAATCTTAAGGAGCTTTCAAAGAAATCAAAGAAATACGAAAACCTTAAAGAGCACCATTCTACGTAGACGGGGTTGTCGTGGTAGCTGGCTTGTTTTATTGTATTGCCGCGCGCGCACATGCGCACATTGAAGTGTTTTACCTTAATTAACAGATGAATACAGTTGGTGGGTCATTTTCCTCTAAACGGCGACCACGAGGTGAAAACACAATCATTTCTGTAGGTGACTTTCATAGTTAAACCTGAAGCGTGTGAGTGGTTTTAGAATGCAATCTAAGTCCCTGTTGTTGTTGTTGTTGTTGTTGTTGTTGTTGTTCTTCTTCTTCTTCTTCTTCTTCTTCTTCTTCTTCTTCTTCCTTCTTTCTTCTTCTTCGTGTCCTTTCAGACTCAGAGCAAAAACTGCCTGGTCTTCTGCTATCCGCATCTTTGTTCTTATATTTGAGCCCCTTATTGTAGCCATTGTATGGTCCAGCGTGTCAAGAGCCTTGCTCTTTTTCCTGTCCTAAATGAAGTCACTTATTGACCATTATCTAGGATCAGCATTGGGTTGCTGTGGGTGAGACTTTGGGCTGCCCAAAGGTTAGCAGTTCCAATCCACCGGCTACTCTTTGGGAGAAAATGGCTTCGCTACTTCTATAAAAGTGTACAGTCTCATATACATAGGACCTCCAACAGTGAGAATTCACCCAATGACAGTGGGTTCCTGTTATTGTCGTTTCTGTTAATCCTGAGAACCTTCTTGTTGGTTTAATTCAGTATTTATTTTCTTTTTGATACCAGCATGTAAACAACCATTTTAATTCATCAAACCCCACTTTTATGTGAATAAAATTTGAATCTCAGCCTTAAAAGCCTCAAATCCCTTTAGAATTCTGTTTCATAATTAAATGATGGTATGGAGGCCATGTCTGACTTCCTCTGTTTATAGGGAAAGAGTATTCAATTCCACGCCCACCCAAGGCTGATATTTCAGAGAATTAAGACATGCGTCCACCCTCCCTCCTTCTTTATCCGATTCTACCACCAACTGTGCCTGTCATGGTACTCTACTTCTCTGCCAGCTTTGATAATCTGTTGTTGATCAGCACACAGAACCCTTATACATTACTCAAAATGTTACCTTTCTGAACAACCCTCTTTTTCCAGGTCACTTGTTCCTTCATATTGGCTTTTCTAAGGAAAATTGCTTACAAAGATTATACCACTGGTCCACTGTGTTATCCTTCTGATACTAAACTTTGTCTTTCTGAGAGCATTTCCCCCCAGAACTATCTTGCCTCTCTACGTATCTCTTTAACTCAAGGAATATCTCTGTTTCCAAAAACCCAGCCACATGCCAGCTACCTGATTTCCGAGCAGTTATGATCCTTTCAGATCCTCAATCACTATCTTTCTCTATGAGTGGCTTCTTGATAAATTACTATATCTTACAAACTATTTGAATAGTAGTCCAGAGAATTTGTATGCAAAATTCATATTACAAATTGTATTCCAAAAGAAATGCATTGAATTTCTGGAAATAGTTACTATTTTTGCTTTCTCCATACCAGACTTCCTGTGTTGTCATGAGAAATATCAGATAATTGCCTATATCAGCTATCATTCTACCCAAATAAATCAAGCACACTACCTAAATTATCTTCTGTTTTCTTGTAGATATGCGAATATACATCTGTAATCAATGAACATGTTTGCTCAGAGATATTCTAAATTTAAAATATACTATTAATCACTAGTATTATTAAACAATGCACTGGGCATAAATTAACTGAAATGCTCTATAAAAATGTCATATATAGCCTTCGTATCACTATAACCAATGCACAGTTTGCTTGTATACTACTCCATGTGTCAGATTCATTACCTTTAACACTTTTATTTTTAAAACACTCTCATCCTATAGGAGCTTTGTGGCACAGTGCTTGCTGGTTGGGTTGGGATCCTCAACTTCTGCAGTTCAAAACCACCAGCATGGGAGAAAGATGTGGCTTTCTGTTGTAAAAAGTTATAATCTTTAAACTCACAGGAACAGTTCTACACTGTCCTCTAGAGTCACGACCAATTGGCATCATTTGACTTTTAGTTTATACTCCTTTGTCTCCTATGTCCTATGTTTCCATTTCATATCTTACTTCTCTAATAGTTCTTACTGTCCTCTGATACTTATATTTTAAGTACCGCTATTTAAATAGTGGCCTGATTTAGGATACACACCTCAGATCTTCTTTAATATGTCCCTAGGAAAACCTATTTAATTTAAGAGGACTTTCATATCCATAGAAATAGCAAACATACATCTCTCCCAAACCTCTCTGGCCAACCACATATTGGACACTATTTGGGCATGCCTTATAAGGACTTTTAAGCTCAATAAAAAAGAACTCTCTCAAACTTGTTTGCTAAATGTCCTCTCTGTCAGTGTTAACACCACTCATTCAGTTACTTAGATCAGAAACTTGGATATTACTTTGTATTCTTTGTTACTTCATACACTCCATATTCAACCAGTCATTAAATTTCTGTTCCTGCTCTTCCTTATCATCCTTCTGTCTTGCCTTTTCCACTGCCCATGCACAAATCCAACTCTTTGACCCCTCCCGAAGCATTCCATCCTGCCACATGAATGTTCTTTCTAAATTAAATCTGTTGCCCCCACGCCCCGGTGTAAGACAGCAGAATAGCTTTCCCTTCCATCCAGTTCCATTCAATTGTCTTAAGTTTGGCATAGTAAGCCTTCAATGGTGTAACCTTTGCCTCCTTCTTTTAATCTTGTCTTCCTCCATTCCCTTTTAACAGTGTAGTCTTTAGCATTCTCTCATATGCTTTAAATCCATAGATTTTCAAACATATCATGCTCCTTCACTGCAAAATACCTCTTTATGTTTGACCAAAGTGTATTCTTTGGTTCAAAATCAACCTCGACTGTACCTTTTCCAGGAATCCTTTGCCTGCTGAATGGTGAGCTCAACGTAGTCTTCTATCTAGGTCAGAGTTGACTCGAGGTCAGGTAGACTGGTTTGCTTTGTCTATCTCTCTGCCCATGTGGTTTCGCAGTTTATGACCATTTCTACTTTCAGCTTTCGTGTTTTCTGAGAAGAATTACATAGCATGAAAAAAAACATGAAATTATTCTCCAACTACTTTTAATATATTGGTCTCTAGGTAAAGAACTCCTTCAAAGAGAAGGGCATGATTAGGGAGTAAGACCTCATCTTTCGGTCTCAGTAAGCAAAGTGCTTTTATGCTCATTAGAGCTGTATTCCTAGTAAACGAACTGACTAATGGATGGCATACTTTATTCATCTTAATATTGAATTGTTGCTCAGAATTTCCCTCAAATTCCTTTTTTTTGGAGCTCAATGGTAGAACTGCTCTAAACGGAATTGCCGCTCTAAACTATTATTTTACTGTGCACATGTTTTTAAAAGGAAATATGCATAGCTAGCACCATGATCTATTAGTATAGCCTATATTATCCTATGCTCATTCTGTAAATGTAACTCAGTATAATTCTGTATTTTTTTCAGGTTATTTGAGACCCTGCAGTCCCTGTTTTGGTCAATATTTGGGCTCATCAATTTGTATGTGACCAATGTCAAAGCACAGCATGAATTTACTGAGTTTGTTGGTGCCACCATGTTTGGGACATATAATGTCATCTCTCTTGTTGTCCTACTCAACATGTTAATAGCAATGATGAATAATTCTTACCAACTTATTGCTGTAAGTTGACTGATTTTATTTCTCTATTCTCTCTTGATCACATTTTTGGCTCCATCCTACCATGCTTAGAAATAAAATCCATAATTAGCTAGATTGGTGAAAGAGAATAGAATTAAAATATTGATGATTTTGTTTCCGTTTCTGAAGTACATCATATTGGGATATAAATTTGTTATTTGCATGTAGTTGCAAATTAGACAAAATATCCGTTACTGGACAGTCGTGGGGTCTTGCAGATAGTGGGTGGGAAATGATTGATAAATAAGTAGCTCACCTCTATGCTGTGTCCTCTGCATTTTGCACCATCCTTACCCTTTCATTTAATAGGGAGATATCAGCAAACTCCTGTCACAGAGCCAGGTACAAAAGAGGCCAGAAAGACATCTAAGAAAGGAAAAACAAATCACAGATTTTTGGTCGTGAAATTTAGGAAAATTAATGTAAGAGTACCCCTTAAATATTATAATAACTTTGTTCAGGTACATTTATTTGAATAACTGGAATTCAACAATCATAGCCTAATTTATTTATTCATCCATATAACAAATAGTCAAGTATAAATTATTATCAGCCATTGTTCTGTTATAAAAAAAACAGAAAGGAAGGAGGGTGGAGGAAAAGAAGAGTAACATAAACATCCTGCCTGCCACTGAGCCCGGTCTTACTCACAGCTAACGTATAGACAGTGTCGGATGACTTCCTCTCTGGGGCTTTCAAGATTACCACCCATGACTGGAGGAGTCAGTCTCATCTTTTTCAATTAAGTAGCTGGTGGATTAGAATGCCTTGCCCTTTGGTTACCAGCCCAATGCGTAATTCACTACACAGCTAGAGAATAAAGAATTGAGCAATGACTCAATAGCCATTTATCCCCTTGAGTTTATATGTGAGTGACCAAGAGAAATGAAATAATACATGGCAGAATTATTCTCACATTTCTTCGCTGTTTTATAGCTAAAGCTTATACATGTAGCATTTCACCAGCCTAATTACAACTTCTCTTTCTTCACTGTAAATCATATTGTGTCTTTGACTCTATTGCCAAATCTCTGGAGTGGTGTTAGCATTGTTTGGAGCACTGGAACTCTCAATTTTATATAAACTCTTCATGGAAGCAAATATTTTCCTATGGCACTTCAAGAGATAGATAAACATGTGGGTAGATTGTATTTATTGACTGATTGACTAAAGTATTTTCAATGTGTAATGAATTCTCTGGGTCTACCTGGGCCTTAGGATTTGCCTGGGATTACCAGAATGTGTGAAAAGGTAGCACCTCATTTAAATATCTTACCCAGCTGAGATTATTTTTTTAACAGATATTCTCTGTATTTACTTCAGCAGTTCTGGTTGTTTCTAGTCAGCACATTTCCACATATGGAATCTCTTTTGTAGGTTAAAAAACATATAGCCATCTGCTTAATTGTCAAGCTATCTAAATAGTGAAACTGCCAACAAGTGAACCCATTAGAATTGTAAACATCCTATTTACATCAAGAAAAGAACATTGCATGAGAATAGTATAACATTCTCTATTTTGGATTCCTTCGGTGTCGTGTCAAGTATCTGCCCTTATTTAGGCCAGACCCTTAATCTACTTGAAAGGATATCAGACACTGTGAACCTAAGACCGAGTATCAACCTCCCACCCCCACCCCATCTGATGTCTCTTTGAACATCAACCTGCCAAGAATTTTTAGTTTCACTTGCCCTAGAACAGTGGAATTTACCCTGAGAGCATTCTCTTTTTGTCCTACTATCCTTATATAATAAGGGGAAGGGGGACAGAGTGGACTAAAGCGTTAAGTGCTTGATAACTAACCATAAGACACCTTAGAAGATAACCATGGCTAATTATTTTTGAACGGGTATAGCCTTGAAAACTCTATGGACTTTAGCTCTATTCAGTACACAGGCGATTGCCATGCATCGGAAACATGGCAACAAACTGAGTCGATTGCCTGCATTTAACTCAAAGATGTTGAATAAAGAACAGTCAGCAACTAAAATGAAAGGCACATCTAGAGCCGTGGGTGTAGACTGCTGCTCCATCAATACAATTTTTCCAGCAAGTATTTATTGTGCACCTAAGAAATGCCACGTGACAGCTCAAGTTTACGAAGACAGAAAATGATGGACAAAGCTTCTGTTCTCAAGAAAGAAAGATTGTATTAGGATCAAAAGAAAAAAAATAAGAGCACAATGTTAGGATTGAGATGGAGAATTTAACCAAAACAAGGAAGAAAACTCTGAAAAGAGCACCCTGACTTGAGTTGGGAATAGGGAGAATGCCAATACAGGTTCTAGGAGAGGAACTACTGAAACAGCATTAAATGTTGACTAGGAGTGAGAATGTGATATTTGTGTAAAGGAAGGAGGGTTTTGATATCACCAACTTAGAATTTCCCATCTCTGTCATTTTCTAACCACTACAGATTTTATAATGGGTTCTCAGAATCATAAGTCATGAAGCAAAAGTCTGTTGTATGACAAAGCTAAGAGAATGCAACACGTTTGGCCGTCATTAATTTTGAACCCTAAGAGAATCAGATAATTAAAAGGGGTCTTGGTCCCCACAAGCAACCACTTTTATCTCCATGACTGAGTTTTACTAAGACACTAAGCTCATTCTTTATGACTGTTCTTGATAGAGTGATTCTCATTAAAAATATCAAACTGCTCAATGTCCAAACTAAAATCTCTACTGAGCAGAGTTTAATGTATATCACACATGCATTCACCAGCACATAGCAATTTAGGACTAGTGGAATGAAATGCAGTCTGAGATTTTTCTCTTACTCTAAAATTAGAGTTCTTTTTTATAATATTAATGGATTATAATGAACTATTTTGAATGATGTATATCTATCCTTTCTACCACCTCTTCCCAGATGTTCTGCCAAAATCAGATTTATGACTAATTTAAGGAGATAGCAATGATCTATATACAATTGCAACAAATACTCCAAAGTTAATGATTATGATTGAACAGCAAGATGAATGCAATTAATGCCATTATCCTGTGTGAAGGATGATTGAAAATTGACAAATGGATGGTTATCTTTATACATGCCATAATCAAAAAATAAGTTAAAATGATCCAAAGTGGTTCCAGGCAGCTAACAAAAGTTGTGAGTAATGCATGAAGAGGATGGTAATCTCGGCTTCTGTGACACCATCCTTTGGCCAAATTTATATCCAGGTCCAATGCTGTGTGCCAAATCAAAGAGCCTATCTCTCTACCATTGAGTAGATTCCAGCTCATGGTGACCCTGTGGCTAGAACAGAACTACTGCTTTGGGTTTCTGATACTTTCAACGTGCACAGGAGTGGACAGCTTTAACTTTCTTCCTCAACATGGCTGATGGTTTCAACTTCAGCAACTCAATGCCTAACGCACGGGACTTCCAGAACTCCTAACACTGTCTGTACCATGAGACTTATTTCTACATTTGTTCACAGAATCTCTTTCTGACTTTGTGCCTGATGCCTGAAGGTTGACAGGAGTTATCCACCATAGAAGCACACTTAGTCCACCCCCAGCCCACCCCCAGCCCACCTCCCTGACACATCGGAGAGCAGGCAGGAGCACCTGTGTAGGTGGCATTCACCTAGGCAGGGGTTCAGGAATTAGGTACAATGCAAAGTCATTTTTTTTCTGACCTGCATCTAAAGAGACAGAGTAACAGAAGCCCACTCTGCAGGGAATACAAAATCATCTTCAGGCATAATTCATCCCTGCCATCCATTTAACATGGAATTACATTAGCTGTCCATTCCACTGAAGAAGGAAGGATGGAAAGTGGCCTGCATGCTGTGTCATCATACCTGAGAAAGCTATACCCAGAAATGGTTAGATAATTATCTCCAGGAGTCAGCAGTATTTTTATAATAATTTAATTCCTGTTCCAAGAGTCACTCAAAGCCAGGTTATATGCTCTCTGTGAGACTTATCTCACCTTCTTGATTAAGAACCCAGTCAGCTGTTGTGTTCTCCTGTTCAGGACCATGCAGATATAGAATGGAAATTTGCTCGAACAAAGCTTTGGATGAGTTATTTTGAAGAAGGAGGTACTCTGCCCACTCCCTTCAATGTCATCCCAAGCCCCAAGTCTCTCTGGTACCTGATCAAATGGTTATGGACACATCTGTGCAAGAAAAAGATGAGACGAAAGCCAGAAAGCTTTGGAACAATAGGGGTAAGCACCCTCAATATTAAGATTGTACTTTTTTTTCCCAATATGTATTTGAACATATTCTCACTCCTCAACTATTGACATGGTTTGGTAGGTTCCAAAGATAAGATAGGTATGTGGGAAAAAAGCACCCTTACTTGAAAATGGAGGATGATCATATCTGATTTAAAAAATGGAGGATGAATACATCATTACATGACTGCTAAATTATATGTTTAGAATTGCCAGACCATGTTGGCACATAACATTGACATTCCCAGCCAATATTTCCCCTACCAAATACCTCAGAGATCATTATTTTCATGTGTACATTGTTAATGCACACACAGAAAATCAGATAATAGATTTTTGTCACCATTGTTCTAAATGTGAAATATCTGATGATCATCAAAATGTGAGGATTCAGTGTATTTATATTTGTTACTGAGAATTTTCAGATGTTTAGCCTTGGTGTTCTTGCTGATTGCATTTTGTGAACATTTATTAAACATCTACTATCAAAGCCAGTATGTAAATACAAATTTTCCCCAAAAAACACCTCCTACATTGAGGGCAACCAGACCCAGCCCAACCCATGAGAACCCATGTGTTTGAAAGTCAAATTGCTCGATAGAGTATTTTTGACTACACACTATACAAACACAATTATCTCTGTCTTTCTTCTGTGGAACACTGAGGTATTTTCAAACCACCAACCTTTAGGTTAACAGTTGACTATAAACCACTTGCAACACAGAGAGGCCTTAAAGTGAGGACAACTACATTATTTTCCTAGAACTAAAACAGACCTCCCTAGTGTCACAAATCAAGGCATAGAGAACTGATGCATTTTTATGTAGCACCATAATCTTGGCATTTTTCAGTATCTTCACCATAGGTTATTTTCATATTAACCATGCATCTTCATTTACTCCCCCTGGATGGCAAATTCCAGAAGAGTGTTGTTGTGGCTACTCACCATGGGGCATATTTCTGTTTATGAGAAATCAAAGTACAGCAAAAGACAAGCTTGCCTGGTCTGGCGCCATCTCCAGTGCCATGCCTGTGCTTTCATCCATTCTGGGAGCACTCTGCATTTTGAGTATCCCCCAGTTTAAAAGGCTCAGCTTCCAGCAATCTAGCTGATAATATCCTGCTATCATGCACAGTGTTCTTGTCAGCTCCTTTTCAGAGGTGGGTAGATTGCCAGGACTTTCTTACGAGTATGTCTTTCAGCTGAGTCTGGAAGCTCAGCTGAAACCTATCCACCATGGGTGACAATCCTGGTATTTGAAATACTAGTGGCCTACCTTCCAGCAGCAAACACTGTGTGACCGACTAAAAATGACTGCCAGAGTCAGTCAGAAACAGTGAGGGAAGGGGCTATTTTAATCACTTAATTCTCCTGAGTGGAAGAAAGCACCTACATTTACATATATTTCACGATCAAATGATTAAGTGCACATCATATTCTGTACCAGCTATCGGCAGTGATTTCAGACTAACCTGAAGTTCGAGTCCAGCATAGTATCTCTAGTCCAAGTTATATTCTATTTCAAAAGTTTGTATGTTGGTTGGTTTTTAAATAATTAAAACTGCTTAGAGTCATGTTGCTGGTACACTGGAAGATATTATTTCCTTTGGAAATACCTTTAATGTCAAAAATCAAGAGTTCTAGCAATTATAACAAAATATGTAGACAGAGACCTTTGATATGAATAAACCACTGGCAAGAGAGAAGTCATTTTTCATTTCCTTCTCATTTAACTTTCTAATTTTGAAAGCTGGTGATGCTTTGGAAATCAATGAGCTAGTGCTCACTAATGATTTAGAAGATTTCGATTTAGAAGAATCCTAATATACCTTCAGATTAGAACCGCAAGTGTATTCAATATTTAATCAAAGCTTTGTATTTGTTTTCAATTTTATTTAATATGGCTATGCTTAATGATCCTTTGTATTAGTTAACATCAAGACCCATTAGAACTTTTTTTACCAGCATGGGATAGTGCTTTCGATGATTGAAAGTGACACTGATATTTCTAAATAACAATTCCAATTATAAGAGAAATTGGCTGGCAAGTAGATAATGCAGACAAAGTGATAAGGGAAGCACTTGTATTCTTTTCTATATACTATTACTCTGAGCTATTATAGCACTGAAAACTGTGATAGTAACCAATTTTATCAACCAAAATCAAATTATGATGATTTGTAATCTTCTAACACTGAATTTAGAAAAAAAACACATAATTTTAGTCCAGTTATTTTGTTTGTTAAGAACTTTATATATAAAATTATAAATGGAATATGGCTTTAGAAATAAATTCAATTATTTAGGATTTAATAGATTATTACTTATACCTCATATGGTAATAGTTTCGCAATTAGAGAGTAAGAAGACATACAGATATATGGTTCCCATCCTTGGGGACTTCATTTCTATGTGGAAGATATCAATGTGAGAACATATTACTATAATACTAGATATGTAATATGGTTACCATTTAACATAATCACTTATAAGATATTGTGTAAGTCTGAGTTGACTAGAAAAACAAATATGTAAGCATGCCTATGTGTATAAGAAAGTGCTTTATATAAAAAATAATTGTACATTAAGAAACCATTTCAACCAGTCCCAATCAAGTCCATAAGCCCTATATTAGCACATATGCCTCATATCAATTGATGAAGTCCTCTTCAAACTCACAAACCATATGCAATGACACCATATACAGGAAGATCACAGAGCATGTGGGTGGGAAATCTTCTGGATCCAGTGACATTGTAAGCAACTCAGTGCTGGCAAGTGGCTTCTCCCGCTCCAAGACTCTGGCTGCCATCAGGCTTGTCTCTATGTGGCTTTTCAACCAGAAGACCTCACAGTGCCTGAGCATGTGTCCCACCTTCAAAGAGCTATTTATCTCCTTAGCACCTCCAAATGAGGTCACCAAGCTGTGATCTGATTGACAGGCCAAACTCTACCTCTTCTCTCATGAGTCTCAAATTGACACATATCATATAATTACCATAGATACCTTAAAGAATAGTGGAAGAAACAATTTGTGGGACTTTTTTTTTGATAAACAGTAAAATATTTAGAGAAATATAACCCCTGCTTGCTTCTTAGGAGATCATAATATATTTTATATTTGCCTTTTGTCCATCTTATTCTCAATGTTATAAGGCATTTATTTAATCAGAACTTAATCAGGTAGTGAGAATGACTACTAACATTCATAGAAGTGTTTTTTATTGTTAAAATAAATTGTGGGTAAAAATACACAAAACCCAAATAAAACACAAACCTGCCCAAAAAAATGTTTTTTTTTTAATATTTAAGTTTTAGGCAACAGAAGATGGTTTCCTGAGTTTTTTCACAGAAAAAAATCTCAAGTTGCAAATATTTACTCTACTCCTGCAAACTCATGGCCCTACTATAATATTTTAAGAGATCCATCTGAGTTTCCAACAAAAATAATGGAAACCCACTCTAAGAATTTGACTTCTTCCTTAGCACCGCCAAATGAGGTCAATTTGAGACCCTCCATCATATTCAATCTCTCCCCTCAGAGGCTAAGAGAAATTCAATTGTCACTGAGGTTTACGGTTTCTTTCTTTATGTTTCCCACATATTTCATTTTTATCCTTTTTAAAAAAAAAAACTAATTTTGGGCTGAGCCCCGGTGGCGTAAGTGGTTGAGTGCGGGACTGTGGCCAGCGGGCTTGGCGGTTCAAACATAGCGGCGGCTCTCAGAAGCAGCGCTGGGTAGTTCCCACGACCACCAAAGGCAGTGATGCCCACACACACACACACACACACAAAAAAAACTCATTTCATTGGGGGCTCTTAAAGCTCTTATCACTACCCATATATTCATTGTGTCAAGCACATCTGTACATAAGTTATCATCATGTTGTTCAAAACATTTTCTTTCTACTTGAGCCCCTGGCTCACGTCCTCATTTTGACCCTTCCTCCCCCAGGCCTCCTTGGTAATTTTTTTTCATGTCTTACACTGACTTCATTTCACCCCCTTTTCTGCTGTTTTAATCTAGCAATGCTGATGTCCACGTCTTTAGAGAGAGAGGGTAGATGGCATCCATTGAAGAACTTTCTTTCCCATAACAAAATAAAATAAAAACAAAACAAAAACGTTGCCATGATATGCTTCTTAGGGTTTTCAATGCCTCATAGTAGATCACCGATTTTTCTTCAGTGGTGCCTTCGGATGAATTAGACTGCAGACTTTTCTAACTTTAACTGTTTACACCATTCAGAGTCTACTGTTCTCTTTATTGCTCATCTCAGACAAACAAAAATTCTGTTTGTGTCTCTGAAAGGGATTATTTTGTTTCAAGTAAGATCATTCAAAATTCACTATGACCTCAAATCTGTCTTCTGCTGCTAACTTCGATCCATGGGCATTTGTTGCTTTGGAAATTCACAGCAAACTACATAAGTAAATATACTGAATTAATGATTCCTTTTCTCCATTCTCTTCCCACTCTCAATCCTGCATTTCCTCTACCAAGCTCAGACCATGGGAGAGCATCAGGCTAATCAAAGTCAATGCTCTAGAAATAGCCTCTTTATCTCTACAGCAATCTCAGTGTGAGAGGACTGAACACCTTGATTCACATACTCTTTGCATTTCATATTCTTTAAATTTATATGGAAATAAATGATAGATTGCATTTAGAAAGAAGTCTATTTCCAACAGAGTATGAAGATAAATACAAAGTTAATGAAAAGCAAACTGACACTAGCAGGAGTGAAGCTGACTGTCTCAAAAAGTAATTGAATTGATTTCAATTGTTACTAGCTTATTAGTTCATTGTGGAGATCATTGGTTCCCAAAATTATTTGGCCTAATGCCTCCTTTTAAGAAAAGAAAATTACTCAGTACCTGCTGGCAATTAACACTCCTGTACTACAGCCCATGATCCAGGAAAATGTGTACATATCTGCTTTCCCACCGTCCCACTTAGGATCAGTCTGACATAGAATCGACTCCATGGTCGTGGGTGTGAGTGAAATTACAATTCAGAAAGGACTTGATAGCAACAAGTTCTGCTTGAGACTCACCGGATGGCCCAAATGTTTAAGTGCTATACCACTAGACAAAGATTGGGAGTTCAGGCCCCCTCAAAGGTGGTTAGAAGCAAGGACCAGAGATGGGCATCTGGAGGATCACCCCTTCTGGAGCAGATCCACTTAGCCCAGCTGGGACTGACTCCAAGACAGAACAACAACTGCAAACATGACCAGGATCAGTGGCCTCCCAGAATTTTAGTTCTAAAGCCCTAGTTGACCAGGCCGGCTTATCTTCTACTCTCGTCCTCAGCTTGCTTACACCCGTGACACACTTGAAAGCAGAAACATGAAGCTACCCTGGAGATGGAGTTTGGCTCCTTCCTTGAGACATTTTCTCAGGTCTTCCCACCTCCCACTTGCTTAAGCTTGCCCTTGAGCAGCTTTCCAAAAGTCATGTCCAGATCTATTTCCTTCATGTTGCTCAGGCAAACTGAAACCCCCGTTCTCAGAGTCACAGAACTGGTCACTCTCCAGCATCCTCATGGATGATCTGTTCTGACAGTTTATGATTTCTGGGTTATCCTGATCAAAGTTCTTTACCTTTCTGGCTTGACTTCTTGAATTTCCTTTTTGTGTCTGTTTAGAACTTCCAGGCAAAATGCTTTAAGTGCTTTCCAGGGAAAAGCATAAATGAAGCATCCCTGCTTTTTTGATCAAAACCTTGGAGAAATTCTATAAACCCATTATTGACAGATGGGTTATTTCTGGTCCATCATGAAAACCCGCCAAAAGAGCAACCTGCCCACCATGCAGTGATCAAATGAGAAAGACACGCTGGTTTGTGATTTTAATGTTACTGCTCAGTGAATTTGTTTTCCCCTACGCCGCTGGGATAGCAGAGCCTCTTCTAAAACTTCTCAAAGTAAAGCAATGGCTCCCGAACTTTAGAACTTTGGAAATCTCCATTTCAACACGTTCCCAGCTTTTCACTTTCATTAAAAGTCACTCTTAAAGAGAGCAAGCCTGGAGTTGTGGGAGATTATGCACTGAGCTGTTAATGGAAATATCATCTGTTCAAACCCATTTGCCACCCGGGAGAGAAAGATGAGGCCTGGATCAGTAGGGGTAGTTCTAGCCCGTCCTATTAGTTTGACTCTGAGGCAGGATCAAACATGAATTTCTTTCTTTGTTTGTTTGTTTGTTTTTGATTACGGAGAACATCTCAGCCTTTAATTTAAAACCAAACTAATCTTTGTGATTATTGCTCTGATGGTTCATATTCATTTAATTGAATAAAGCTATGTGACTCCAATACTTCACCCATCTACTTAAAAAATATACCCTGTGAGCCAGCAAGCTCAGCAGGAATAAATAGATGGATATAATGTTCATGTCCCTGAGAACCCTGGCAGTGTTGGGTTACACACAGCTCAGCACAATTCATAGACTTCAAATGCACCTATAGACCCAAACTCATCATTCTTTTTCCTCATACCTGCAGTCCTTCCTGACTCTTAGACTGTCCCACTGCCTCTGCTGAATTCTCTGGGTAGCATTTTGCCAAGGATAAACCTGACAGTCTCACAGCATGCACACTGACTCACAAAAAAGACCAATTACACATTAGGAAGGCAAGAATTATCCCCCACCAGATCAGATAGCGAGCTTGAGAACTCTTATTGGACTGATGGAGTTTTCTTGTTCAGCAAAGCAGTCATTGGGAATGCAAGGAATCCTGAATAGTTTCAAGGCTCACACCCCTCTACCGCCCTACCCCCTCCACCCCTACACTCCCCTACCCAGCCCTGACTTACTATACAGGTATGCAGACTTCCAGGACTCCCAAGAATTGTGCAGATACAGAAGACCCACATTGTTATAAAATTACAACAGAGTTTTATTTTAAATGAATTACACAGTAGAGCAATTATAAGGGAAAGCAGCTATAGCTGATCACCATGAAGGCACTCAAAGACCCATAAGAAGGCACTCTGGGCTTCAAAAATTAGAAGTGTTTTTTCCTTTTTGTGGTTTGTGAGCAGTGGCTTGTTTCTTGGAAGACCTTTGGTTAAAAAGAATGAGGTCAGGGTCTCAGTTGACTATCATCAGAAATGACCACATGCTCATGACCGGCCAGTCTCTAAAAAGCCTGCAAGTGAGTTTTCCAGTAGGAACCAGGAAGAGTATGAAAGTCTCTTCCATCAGATAAGTATTTCTTTCCATCACAGTACAGGTTTTAATGGTCTGTTTGGTTGCTGCTAGCAATCTACCCCTCCAAAGTGTGTGCAGCTGGCCTGGTCGGTCACATAAACAGCATCCATGGCTGTAGTAGTCGTCATAGCTTCAAGAGCAAGGCACTTCTCACCGACATGAATTTTGTCTAGAACAAGAATGCTGGGATTTTTAATATATTTGATCTTTGAT